>CM064497.1:49633293-49634692 GCA_032716605.1 Paralithodes platypus | reverse complement strand
TCCCTTCCAGTCCTTTCACTCCCCTCCTTCCCTTCCCAGTCCCCCTCCCCCCCTCCTTCCCTTCCAGGTCTTCCCCCCTCCCTTCCCTTCCATTCTCCACCCCTCCTTCCCTTCCAGTTCCCTTTCCCCCCCCTTCCCTTCCAGTCCCCCCCTCCCCTCCTTCACCTTCCAGTCCCCGCTCCCCCCCTCACTTCCCTTCCATCCGCCCCCCTCCCTTCCCTTCAGTCCTTCCCACCCTGTCCTTCCCTTCCAGTCCCCCCCCCCCTCCTTCCCTTCCCAGTCTTTTCCCCCTCTTCCCTTCCAGTCCCTCCCCCCCTCCTTCCCTTCCGAGTCCTTCCCCCCTCGTTCCCTTCCAGTCTTCCCCCTCCTACATCCTTCCCTTCCAGTTCCTTCCCCCCTCCCTTCACTCTTCCCAGTCCTTTTCCCCCCTCCTTCCCAGTATCCAGTCCTTCGCCCCCTCCTTCCCGCCAGTTTCTCAGTCCCCCCCCCGCCTTCCCTTCCAGTCCTTCGCCCCCCTCCTTCCCCTTCCAAGTCCCCATTAGCTTTTCCCCCTCCTTCCCCTTCCCCAGTCCTTCCCCCCTCCTTCCTTCCCAGTCCCCCCCCCTCCTTCCCTTTCCGTCCCCCCCCCCCCCCTTCCCTTCCAGTCCCCCCCTCCTTCCCTGCCAGTCCCCTTCCCCCCTCCTTCCCTCCCATTCCCCCCCCCCCTCCTTCCCTTCCAGTCCGTTAGTCCCCCCCGGTCCCGGTCGTCCAACTTCCAGTCCTTCCCCCCTCCATTTACATCCCTGTGTCCAGGTCCCCCCCCCTCCTTCCCTATAGATCCAGTCCTTCCCATCCTGAGCCATCGGTTGCCAGGCCTTCCAGTCCCAGTGTTGTCCTTTCCCCCCCTCCCTTCCATCTCCTCCCCCCCCCTTCCTTCCAGTTCTTCCCCCACCTCCTTCCCTTCCGTAGTCCTTCCCCCGCACATCCTTCCCTTCCAGTCATCCTTCCCCCAGCCTCTCTTTTCCCCTTCCAGTCCCCGTCCCCCACATCCTTTCCCTTCCAGCTTCCAGTCCCTTCCCCCCTCCCGGTTTCCCCCGCCCCACCAGGGGGCGAGTCCAGAGGGTGTTCTTCCAGTCCCGCCCCCTCCCTTGTTCCCTTCCAGTCCCCCGCCCCTCCCAATTGTCCCTTCCCGTTCTTCCCCACCCTCCATGCGTCCCTTCCAGTCCTTCCCCCTCCTTCCCTTCCAGTCCCCCCCCAGTTGTGGTATCTCCTTCCCGTCAGTCCCCCCCCTTCCCTGGTGTCCAGCTCCCCCCCCCACTCGCCTTCCCCCGCCAGTCCCTTCCCCCCTCCTTCCCTTCCAGTCCCCCCCCTCCTTCCCTTTTGTTTTTTTTTTTTTTCCAGTCCCCCCCCCCCCGTCCAT
>CM064497.1:49588293-49630793 GCA_032716605.1 Paralithodes platypus | reverse complement strand
GCTGAGACATGGACTCTGAAGAAAAAGGAGAGAAGAAAGCTGGATGTGATGGAGATGAGCTGCTTGAGGAGTATGTGTGGAGTTACTCGTAGAGACAGATTGAGGAATGAAGAGATACACAGGAGAGTGGGGCAGCAGGAACATTTGTCAGCCAGAGTGGACAGAAGGGTGCTGAGCTGGTATGGTCATGTTGAAAGAATGGAAGGTGAAAGGCTTACAAAGAGAATATGCGAGTCAGATACAAGGGGAGATAGAATGGCAGGAAGACCCCCATTGAGATGGAGAGACTGTGTAAGCCAAGCTTTGGGTGATAGAGAAATGACTATAGATCTGGCAAGAAAAGTAGTAATAAACAGGAATGAATGGAGAATGCTTGTGAATAGATGAGAGAACATTTGGTCATTTGGGGGAAGGGGTCGGGCGCAAGTTGGACTAGATAATAGTCCATCAGGCGCCTGGCCCAGGGAATACGATTTATATGAAGGGTGCGCCTGGAAGTGTGGTGGGCGGGCTTGTGGCTTCAGCTCCGCTGCATGTCTGCCTGCTGAGATCGGAACCTCTCCGGGTGGTCGGGGGCTGGGAGAGTGCTGGAGGGACCTTGGTTACCCTGGTCTCTGGGTCTTCTCCTGGATGACCTAGATGTGTGTGAATTTTTATTTTGTTTTTGTGTGTTCATTGTTTTGTGTTGTGTTTTGTGTTGTCCCTATTCTTGCTCTGTGTTCCCCCCCCCCCATTTTTTTTGTTTTTGGAAAAGTGGGCATTGGGCCTGAGTAAATAGATAGACAGATAGAACTCTGGTTCACAATCGGCATATAATACATCATCATTCGCATAGAACAAGTTAAAAACTTTTCTTCTCGCATCTCATCTCGCCTTAACTCAACCCCTTCAGTAATATTTCGCGTTTTTCCACGATATCTGGTTAACATTAAACGATTTTACTCAGCCTTGGAAAATCCTCTAGGAATCGAAGAGTAATGTGTATCTCAATGAAGCCTATGATTCCAACAGTCTCTTCATACAGTTCATATAATCGCTTAAGGGGGAAGGGCATATTTATTGGTCGATTATTTCATATATTTATTATTTTAGTTTTCTCCCTAGACCTCTATCCAACTTTAAAATAACATCCATTAGATCCCCCTTCTAGATAAATGTGTAAATTTTTTCCGGCAGAATTTTTTTTCCGGTCTAAGGCTGTTTCTTCCAACATCACAGGCTCACTATCGTTCGCCAGGGAAAATATTGACACCTAAATAGCACGAAATAACACAAAATGGGGCGAAAGGTCTTCAAGTCGACAAACTAATGGGGCAAACATTTTAAAATCTGAAAACTAATGGGGCCAAACATGAGGAAGAAAGGGGACCAGAAATATGACCCATCTCCCCTTAATGACGAACGATAGCGTATGAATAATGGCATCCTGGAATACTGAAAGAGTTAACCCCTTCTGTACCGGTGACTTCCTTTTCCATGTATTCTGGCAACTATTAGACCATTTTATTCAGCTTAGGGAGGATGTCCACCCATTAAAAGGCTGCAAACTATCTCCATTAACCCCCTGAGTAACAGCGACGTGTGTTATATTTTAGTCTAGCTATATTTATACGATATTATGTAGCTTAGGAAGTTTAGAGGTGGTTAGAGGTAGTTTAGAGGGTTGGTTGAGATAGTTTGAAGCCATATGATTGCTAGAGGTCCTTCCTAAGCTGAACAGAATCGTCTAATAGTTGCCAGAATATGATGAAAAATACGTCCCTGGTACAGTAGGGGTTAAGGCATCTTAGCGTGTCCGGGTTGCAGAAAATAGCGCGGAGTCTTGCCTTCTGGGGTCCTCACTTTTACGTGCCATAAAACCTGTGATTGCATTAGTGAAGGCGGGGATTTTGTTTTTCTGGGGGGTGGGGGGGAGTAGGGTTTTTGGGGGGGATTAGGGAAGGAAAGTAGTGATTGCAGTGAAGATTGGGTGAGAGAGAGAGAGAGAGAGAGAGAGAGAGAGAGTATGGATCAGCGAAAGAAAGTTGAGATTGAACATGGATGAAAGAGTACGATCAAGACGAACAGGAGAGAGAGAGAGAGAGAGAGAGGGAGAGAAAAAAAGTGAGAGAGAGAGAGAGGATCTATGGATCAGCGAAAGAAAGTTGAGATTGGACATGGATGAAAGAGTACGATCAAGACCAACAGGAGAGAGAGAGAGAGAGAGAGAGAGAGAGAGAGAGAGAGAGAGAGAGAGAGAGAGAGAGGAGTGATAAAGTGAGTGAGAGAGAGAGAGAGAGAGAGAGAGAGAGAGAGAGGAGTGATAAAGTGAGATAGTGTGTGAGAGTGGAGATGAGAATACAACACAAACCCAAGCAGGAGGAAAACACAGCCAACGCCACTAGTCTCTTTTCATCTTGGCTCTTTCATTACGGACAACTTCTTCAACTTCTTTTCTCATCTTAGTCTGGCTAACATTAGACGATATTGCACATATTAGAAATAACGCGTCATAGTTCAGACTTATGGGGGTAAAGTTTATTTGTTGCTCTATTTGTTTATTTATTTATAAACCATTTTTATTTTCTTCCTTAGACCTTCATGAGCCTTAAGGGGAGATTTCCACTTGAGGGATTTTTTTCTTGGCCCCTTTCTCCCTCATGGTTAGCCCCATTGCTTTTGATATTATAAGGCGTTCGCCCCATTAGTTTGGCGATTTTAAGAACTTTCGCCCCATTTGTCAATTTTAAGACTTTTCGTGCCATTTAGGTGTCGATTTTTTCCTGGCGAGCGATAGCCAGCCTGTAATTTAAGAGGAACCCGCCTTCGGCCAGGACAATTTTCTACCGAAAAATGTACAAATTTATCTTGAAAGGGGGTCTAGGGGGAGTAATTTTAAGCTTGATGGAAGTCTAGGGAATCAACTAAAAACCTCCTCTTAATACAAACATCCCCAGGATCGCACTTTAAGATAAATTTGTAATTTTGTCGGTAGAAAAATATCCTGGCCGAAGGCCGATTCCTCCTAATGTTTACATGTTCGCTATCGCTCGCCATGAAAAGTTCGACACCTAAATGACACGAAAGGTCTTAATATTGACAAAGGCATGGGGTGAAAGATCTTAAAACCGCCCAACTAATGGGGCGAACGTCTAAAGTCGCATAACTAATGGGGCTAAACATAAGGGAGAAGGCTAGTCCAGAAAACCATATACCACCCCTTAAACTAGCTCGAGTTACTCCTTCATTTCACATATGCTTGTTTCGTGTGGGTAAGAAAAGAGAGAGAGAGAGAGTGAGAGTGAGTGTTAGGAAAAGGAGAAAACTGGAACTGGTGGATGGGAGGGGCGATAGAAAATGGGAAGAGAGAGTTAGGGTAATAGGGAAAATGGGAAGAGGGAGTTAGGGTAATAGAGAACATGGGAAGAGAGAGTTAGGGTAATAGAGAAAATGGGAAGAGAGAGTTAAGGTAATAGATAAAATGGAAAGAGGAGTTAGGGTGATAGAGAACATGGAAAGAGAGAGTTAGGGTGATAGAGAAAATGGGAAGAGAGAGTTAGGGTAATAGAGAAAATGGGAAGAGAGAGTTAGGGTGATAGAGCAAATGGGAAGAGAGAGTTAGGGTAATAGAGAAAATGGAAAGAGGAGTTAGGGTGATAGAGAAAATGGAAAGAGAGAGTTAGGGTGATAGAGAAAATGGAAAGAGAGAGTTAGGGTAATAGAGAAAATGGGAAGAGAGAGTTAGGGTAATAGAGAAAATGGGAAGAGAGAGTTAGGGTAATAGAGAAAATGGGAAGAGAGAGTTAGGGTAATAGAGAAAATGGGAAGAGAGAGTTAGGGTAATAGAGAAAATGGGAAGAGAGAGTTAGGGTGATAGAGAATGGAAGGAGAGTAAGGGTAATAGAGAAAATGGGAAGAGAGTTAGGGTGATAGAGAAAATGGAAAGAGAGAGTTAGGGTAATAGAGAAAATGGGAAGAGAGAGTTAGGGTAATAGAGAAAATGGAAAGAGAGAGTTAGGGTATAGAGAAATGGCAGAGAGAGTTAGGGTAAGAAAATGGGAAGAGAGTTAGGGTAATAGAGAAAATGAGAAGAGAGAGTTAGGGTCATAGAGAAAATGGGAAGAGAGAGTTAGGGTAATAGAGAAAATGGGAAGAAAGAGTTAAGGTAATAAGAGAAAATGGAAAGAAAGAGTTAAGGTAATATGGAACATGGGAAGAGAGAGTTAGGGTAATAGAGAAAATGGGAAGAGAGTTGTCATAGAAAATGGGAAAGAGAGTTAGGGTAATAGAGAAAATGGAAAGTTAAGGTAATAAGAGAAAATGGGAAAGAGTTAGGTATAACATGGGAAGAGAGAGTTAGGGTAATAGAGAAAATGGGAAGAGAGAGTTTGGGTGATAGAGAAAATGGGAACAAAGAGTTAAAATGTAATATAGAACATGGGAAGAGAGATGGGAAATGGAAAATGGGAAGAGAGTTAGGGTATAGGGCAGAAATAGAGAGTTAGGGTAATAGAAAAAATGGGAAGAGAGAGTTAGGGTAATAGAGAAAATGGGAAGAGAGAGTTAGGGTGATAGAGAAAATGGAAAGAGAGAGTTAGGGTAATAGAGAAAATGGGAAGAGAGAGTTAGGGTGATAGAAAAATGGAAGAGAGAGTTAGGGAGAGAGTTAGGGTAATAGAGAAGGAATGGAGTTAGGGTAATAGAGAAAATGGGAAGAGAGAGTTAAGGTAATAGAGAAAATGGAAAGAGGAGTTAGGGTGATAGAGAAAATGGAAAGAGAGAGTTAGGGTGATAGGAAAATGGGAAGAGAGAGTTAGGGTATAGAAAATGAAGAGAGAGTTAGGTAATAGAGAAAATGGGAAGAGAGAGTTAGGGTGATAGAAAATGGGAAAATGGAAGAGAGAGTTAGGGTAATAGAGCAAATGGAAAGAGAGAGTTAGGGTAATAGAGAAAATGGGAAGAGAGAGTTAGGGTAATAGAGAAAATGGGAAGAGAGAGTTAGGGTAATAGAGAAAATGGGAAGAGAGTTAGGGTGATAGAGAAAATGGAAAGAGAGAGTTAGGGTAATAGAGAAAATGGGAAGAGAGAGTTAGGGTATTAGAGAAAATGGGAAGAGAGAGTTAGGGTAATACAGAAAATGGGAAGAGAGAGTTAAGGTAATAGAGAACATGGGAAGAGACAGTTAAGGTGATAGAGAAAATGGAAAGAGAAAGAGTGGTATAAAATGGTATACAATAAATGAGGGTAAAAAAGAAAATAGAACGTATTGGATGAAAGGGGTGAGATAAAATGGGGTAAAAAGAAAACGAGAAGAGAGATTTAGGGCAAAAGAAACAATGGTAGAAGAGTGTTAGGGTAAACAAAAATATAATGGGAAGAGAGAGAGAGTTAGGGTGACAGAGAAAATGGTAAATAATGGATGAATGGGGTGAAGAAAAAGGAGCTAAACGAGAAAATGGGATGAGATAGTTGGGGTGTCAAAGAAAATGGGGTCTAATGGATAAAAGGGGTGAGGGAAATGGGCTAAAAGAGAAAATGGGAAGAGAGAATTAGGGTGACAAAGACAATATGGTCTAATGGGAGACAGGGGTGACCGCAGTAATCAAGGGTGGAGGAATGTAATTGTCGTACAGTTTATAGTTTCTTTTATTTCCTCTTCCCGGCATTAATTGGATACTTTCAAGACATTTTAGTTTGTTGTATGCTATAATTGTATTTATTTATTTATTTAGACCTTAGACAAAATTAATGACTGGAGAATATTATATTTATTTATGTAAGGTGTTATAAGCATGCATGGGACAGGAATATATAGATAGATAAATAGACAGACAGACAGACAGAGAGGGAGAGAGGGAGAGAGAGTGAGAGTGAGTGAATGTGAGTGAGTGTGTTTGTGTGTGAGAGAGAGAGAGAGATGGAGGTTTGTACAAAGTTTCCAGGGCTAATCAAAAGACAGGCTCATAACCTGGTTGATTGTCAGAACTTTCATGGAGTTTTCTCTTCACCCTTTCGATACAATGATCCGCTGTAAAATATCAATGGCAAAAGCAAAGCAAATGTATTCAATGGTCGGGGTTTTTTTTATGGTAATTCATCTTTTTTAGCATTATATTAGATGGGTTTATGAGTTTATTATATGGGTTTATTATTATGGACACTCTAATTACCCTATTCATACCATCTTAAAGCCCATTATTTTTGGCATTGTGCCTTTCTTCCTTCTATCGTTATACGAATATATAAGATTAGGAAGGACCTGTTGCTCTTACAGGGTTGATTGAGGTGCATTGGAATAAGAGTTTGTGTCTCTCTTCCTGCTATCATTATACGAATTAATAAGATTAGGAAGGACGTGTTACTCTTAGAGGGTTAATTGAGGTGCATTGTCAACATCGTGTGTGCAATATAGAAGACATTACACATAAACGCTACCTAGATATACACATAGACAACCTGTAGTAATCGCTTCATTATTTTTGTATTTATTATTTTTTTTTGAGGGGGGACTTTATGAACACTTTACCCCATTCATTACCGGTGCAGTCCTTTTAAAACTGTATTCATGCTGCTATTAGACGAATGTATTCAGTTTAAAAACGCATTAATAGGCTTCGAACGATCTCACTTAACCCTTTTTACTACCACCAATCCTTCTTAACCTGCACAATATCGTCCAGTTATAACTAGAATAAAATAAAGACGTCGCCGGTACAGAAGGGGTTAATGATTTATATAATCAATGTACTCTATAATGAATGTTAATTTAGACAAAGTATATAACATGTCAAAATTAACACTCTTAATATGTATAATAGCTTTGTAACAGTTGTAATGTTCGATTATGCACACTCATATCATACAGTTTAACAGTTACCCCTTTTTATTGAAAATATTAATATATACTCGTTGTTTTTCATACATTCTCTTTAAGTTGAGTAAAATCATCAAATGTTAGCCAAAATGTAATAGTTATATATGTGAATACAAGAGACTGTACCTAGGAGAGAGAGAGAGAGAGAGAGAGAGAGAGAGAGAGAGAGAGAGAGAGAGAGAGAGAGAGAGAGAGAGAGTACGGTTCAGCATAGTTTCTAGTTTTAAAGATATATACAAATAAACCTATAGTAGCTGGTATGATGACGCGTCTCTACATTTTCTACTGGCTATCATTATAGGAGTTTATAAGATTAGAAAGTTACTGTATGACTCAGATGTGTTATTGGCCGCTTGCGAGTTTCAGGCTATAAGGAAATTGAAGCTGTAGACATCGATATTTAGCAGAACTACCCGCTAAAATGTTGTAGTGCATATCATTATAGATACATGAAATACAATGTTGTAGTGCATATCATTATAGATACATGAAATACAATGTTGTAGTGCATATCATTATAGATACATGAAATACAATGTTGTAGTGCATATAATTATAGATACATGAAATACAATTTAGCAACTCTCTCTTCATCTAAAGCTCACATAATGTATATATTTTTTGCTAAATACTGATGCTTACAGTTCCTATGTTGTTATACATAACCTGAACATCGCAAGTGGTCTATTGAGATAGCTGTTACCCCTTTGATTCCCATAGATCCTGATATAGCTTAGTAAATTGATCTAATGATAACAAATAAATCTAAAAGTATTTACTTGACGACCAGCAGCCAGAGCCAATTAGCAAGAGAAATATAAGTTGGAACCAAGATTCCAGAGTTAATCAAAATACAGACTCATAACTGGCTGAGTGGAAGATAGCTGGAAAGAATCTGGTAGTTTTGTTAGGATAATGGATATATTGTTAACTATTTGATTGCGAGGGGATCTCACCGACTGTAGTATAACCAGAGTTAAGAATCGGTGTGAGCGTCCTGGGTTCGAATCCCCGGACTGCCACATCTATCTATCTATCTATTGCCTGACGCCGTGATCCCCGAAGGGGTGGCCACGAACGAACCGCCCCCATGCACCTCTGTCCCCAGTCAGTCGACGCCCCTCCCCCCAACCAGCACCGCCTTCGTTCATGTAGTTCCTCACTCCATCCTTCCACCTCATATTCGGTCTACCTCTCCCCCTCTGTCCCTCCACCTCGCTCTCGTACACCCTCTTAGTCATTCTCTCGCTTTCCATACGTTCCATATGGCCGAACCATCTCAAGTTGTTCCTTTTCACACTTTCCAGCACATCTACCTCCACACCACACCTCCTTCTTACTTCCTCATTAGTCTGTCTATCCCTCCATGTAACTCCGCACGCACTCCTTAAGTAATTCATTTCCACTGCTCTCACTCTTGGTCTGAGTCTCTCAACCAACGTCCATGCTTCGCTTCCGTAAGTCAGTGTCGGGATTACCACACTGTCATGCAAGGACTTCTTCACTTCCATACTGACCACCCTATTTCTTGTTACTGCTTTTAGCGTTCCTACAACCCTCTTCCCCTGTTGTACCCTCTCCCGCACCGCTTCATCCATAGTCCCATCTTTACTCAACACACTGCCCAGATACTTAAAAGAGTTGACGATCTCCATAGCCTGACCGTTCAGCTTCACCTCACACTCTGTGACTTCACCCCTTTCGAAGACCATAACCTTGCTCTTCCCCGTATTTACCTTCAAATTCCGTTTTTCGCACACTGTTCCAAACTCATTTACCAGACCCTGCAACTCCCATTCATTATCACTCATCAGAACTGTATCATCCGCAAACAGCAGTATAGGTAGCTTCCACTCAATTCCCTCCCTTTTCAGCGATACACCAACATTCACTGCTCTTGATAGTATTTCTTTCATGACTCCATCCATATATACAGTAAACAACCACGGGGACATCACACACCCCTGTTTCAAACCAACATTCAGGTCAAAGAACTCGCTCTGCTCACTCTCCACACGTACTGCCGCCTTTGCACCCTCATACATGCTCTTCACTGCTTTCAGCAACTTGCCCTCTACTCCGTATATTCTAAGTACTTTCCACAAACCTTCTCTATCCACTCTGTCATAGGCCTTCTCCAAGTCCATAAAGGCAACATACACCTTTTGTTTCTTCTCCAGATACTTCTCCACAACACAATTCAGGGTAAAAATCTGATCTACACATCCTCTTCCCTTCCTAAAACCTCCCTGCTCGTCGCCTATCCATTTGTCCGTTCTCACTCTCACTCTCTCAATCACTACCCTACTGTATACCTTCCCTACTACGCTTAGAAGACATATTCCTCGGTGGTTACCACACACTCCTCTTTCCCCTTTGCCCTTATATAGGGGGACTATTATGCCAGTCTTCCAGTCATCGGGTGCACTCCCCTTCTCCCATGCTAGTTTGCACATTTTCCATACCCATTCTATCACTATCTCACCACCATACCTCAACATTTCCCCACACACTCCATCTGTTCCTGGTGCTTTCCCCAACTTCACTCTTTTCATGGCTTCCCAAACTTCTGACCTCCTGATCCCCACCTCCTCCTCCACTACTTCTCTTCTTCTCCCTCCCATACCATATCCAGCTATGTTTGCTGGCTCTTCATTCCTTTCATTTAGCAACTCACTGAAGTACTCCCTCCATCTTTCGACTCTCTCTTGCTTCTCGGCTAGCATTCTCCCATTCTTATCTTTCACACCCTTACTGTTTCCCTTGCTACCTTCCCTAACTTTCTTGACTTCTTTCCAGAACAGTTTCTTACTCTCCCTCCATTTTACACTCAGATTCCTTCCAAATTCCTCATCTACTCTTCTCTTACTTTCCTTCACTACTCTCTTCACCACCCTCTTACTCTCCACGTACCTCGCTCGTTTCTGTCTCTCGGAATCTTCATTCCCTCTACTACCCAACCACTCTATATGCTTTCTTCTTTTCTTCCACAGCTATTCTTACCTCTTCTGTCCACCATGCTGTACCTTTCACTCCCCTCCCTCTTCTCCTCACTCCACACACCTCCTCACATGCTGCACAGATCTCATCCTTAAACACCTTGCTCATCTCCTCCACTTCCTCCATAACTTCCAGGTCGAACCCACCTAGTCGTCTTTCCACTGCTCTCCTGTACTCCTCCCTGACTTCCTCCTCCTGCAACCTCTCCACCCTCCTCACCATTCCACCCTCCTCTCGCCTCCCTCCCGCTCTCCTCACCCACTTCTTTTGTATCCTAACCTTAGCTACCACTACATAATGATCAGACAGACCCCCTCCAATACCCCTATACACCCTAGCATCCATCACAGATTTCTTCATTCGTTCATCCACACATACATAATCAATCAATGACTTTCGTTCCACCACTGTCTTATCTTTCATCGTCAACATCCGTTTCCACGTGTACCTGTGGATCATTCTGTGTCGGAAGAAGGTGTTGGCTATCCACAGCCTCCTTCCCACACATACGTCCACAAGTGCACTACCATTCCCATTCACCTCTGATGGTACCCCCCACCCTCCCACCACTCCCTCAACTTTCCTATCACCCACCTTACCATTCATATCCCCAATCAGAAATATTCTTTCATTCTTGTCAAACTTCTCCAGGCACGCCTCCACATTCATCCAGAACTCCTCTTTCTTTCTTTCAAGTATATCCTCTGTCGGGGCATACACGCATACAATCACCCACGTTTGTATTCCTACTTTCATTCTCACCCACACAATCCTTGAACCCACAGACCCATACTCTCTTACACATTCCTTCCATTTGCTACTTACAAACAAACATGCACCTTCTCTCGCTGTTCCTTCACTCACTCCAGCACACACACCCATTCCACATTCCCATTCTCTCACATCTGAACCTTTCCATTTGGTCTCTGTCATTCCACATACATCCAGCCTGGCATTCACTAACACTTCCAGAACCTCTCTCTCTTTTGTTCCATCATTCATGCCACTAACATTCCACGTAGCCATTCTCAGAATGTCCGAAGGCATGTCCTTAGTCGGTCGTGGTTCGTCAACGTTGGTTCCGTCCGCATCCGAGGCTGTTCGTTCGTTTTTCTTTGCTTAGATATTTTTTCCGGGTGGGGGTCGCAAGCCCACCGACCCAACCTCTTTAGTCGCCTAACATGTGTTTGTTAATTTCATTAATCGAGTTTAGGAGTAAAGTTGGTTAGTGGAGAGAACATAATAATAGAATAGATTGATTGCTGAGCTGTGTTTTATATTACTATATCCACCACCTCCTCCTTTTTCCTCCACGCCCTCCTCCTCCTCCTCTTCATTCTCCACTTCCTTCTCTCCATTCCTCCCCATCCTCCTCCTCATTCTCCACTTCCTCCCCTCCATCCTTCTCCTCATCATTCCTCCCCTCCATCCTTCTCCTCATCATTCCTCCCCATCCTCCTCCTCTTCATTCCTCCCCATCCTCTTCCTCTTCATTCCTTCCCATCCTCCTCCTCCTCATTCTCCACCACCTCCTCTTTATTCCTCCCGCGTCCCTTGCTCCTCATCTGTCCAGTAATTGCCGGAGCCTCAATCACTGGGAGGTGCTGGACACATTTTGACTCCCCTTTCTCATCTTCTCCCTCTTCTGTTTTCTTATAGTCCTTCGCTCCACGTAACTCTTTCTTCTTCTTTTTCTTCTCCTCTTCTTCTTTTCCTCCTCCTCCTTCTACTTCTTCTTCTTCTTCGTCGTCGTCGTCGTCGTCTGTTTCATCTTCTTCTTTTTTAACTTCATTTTCTCCCTGTCCTATCCGAATTTCCGTGTCAGTTTTTCCATACTACATATTATTTTTCCTACTGTTTCCATGCCAGCTTTAGCTGGAGGGAGTGATGGGTGGGGAGGAGCCTTCTTCTTTGCTATCCTTTTCTTTACCTCGTAGTCAATAGATTAGTAGTTTTAGATATCCAAACTGCCCCGTAAGGACCAACAGGTCTGTTGCAGTTTGTTCTCCTTTGTGTTCCTTTGTATTTCTCCTCTTCCCCAGTAATAGTCGGAGCTTCAGTAACTGGAAGGTGCTGAACTCATTCTGACTTCGCCTTCTCCTCCTCTTTCTCTTCAGATCTCCCTTACTCCTTCCACCTCCCTCTCCTCTTCCTTCTTCACCCCTTCCACCTCTCTTCATCCTCCCTCTCCTCTTCCTTCTTCACCCCTTCCACCTCTCTTCATCCTCCCCTTCTTCTTCAGATCTCCCTTACTCCTTCACTCCTTCGACCTCTCTTCACCCCTTCCACCTCTCTCCATCCTCCCCTTCCTCTTCAGATCTCCCTTACTCCTTCACTCCTTCCACCTCGCTTCACCCCTTCCACCTCTCTCCATCCTCCCCTTCCTCTTCAGATCTCTCTTACTCCTTCACTCCTTCCACCTCGCTTCACCCCTTCCACCTCTCTCCATCCTCCCCTTCCTCTTCAGATCTCCCTTACTCCTTCACTCCTTCCACCTCGCTACACCCCTTCCACCTCTCTCCATCCTCCCCTTCCTCTTCAGATCTCCCTTACTCCTTCACTCCTTCCACCTCTCTCCATCCTCCCCTTCCTCTTCAGATCTCCCTTACTCCTTCACCCCTTCCACCTCTTCCCATCCTCCCCTTCCTCTTCAGATCTCCCTTCCTCCTTCACTTCTTCCACTTCTCTTCACCCCTTCCACCTCTCTTCACCATTCCACCTCTCTTCACCCCTTCCACCTCTCTTCCTCCTCCTTCCCTCTGCTTCCTGCTTCCTCATTTGTCCAGTAATCACCGGAGCCCCAATCACTGCTCGGCTCCTGTCCTGCCAAGCCTTCTATATTTGCTCCTCCTCCCCCTCTTCCTCCTCCCCCCCCCCTCTTCCCCCTTCTTCTTCCTCTTCTTCGTTATTCTATTCCTTTCCCTCGTTCACTACTCTTTATCATCTCTTCTTTTCTCCTTTGTATCTATTCCTCTTCTGGTATTTTGCTTTTACCCAAGTCAAAGGAAAAGTAAATAAACTATATATATATATATATATATATATATATATATATATATATATATATATATATATAGAGAGAGAGAGAGAGAGAGAGAGAGAGAGAGAGAGAGAGAGAGCAAAGCCTTAATATGAATCAAATATATTATATGTTTAGGAAAAAACACATTCAAAACCCAGCCCTACTAAACTAAGACCAACATATGCACACACAGCATAAGAGTGTGTGTGTGTGTGTGTGTGTGTGTGTGTGTGTGTGTGTGTGTGTGTGTGTGTGTGTGTGTGTGTGTGTGTGTGTAAAAGAAAGAAGTTTGGTAGAAGTGTGTGGAAGTAAAAGAGGGGGAGAACATTAATGGGGACCACCTCGCTTGTTTCCGTTTCTCTCCCTCTCTCTTTTTGGCTTGTATCCATTCGGCCCCATTCAGCCTCCTGTTTTAAGACGTTTACCCCCATCAATGTGTCAATAGAGGTAGCGAGTTGCCATATATATGTTTTGACAGCAAGCTAAATTTGTTCATTTTTCGATAGAAAAATTTCTCCGGCTAAGCCGGATTTCTCCATACAGTGCTGGCTCGCTTTCGCTCGCCAGGAAGAAATCGACAACTGTATGGGGATAAACGTCTTAAAACAGTTGGGTGAATGGGGCCAAATGGAACAAGTCAGAAAAGGAGAGAAAGATAAAAAAAAAGCAGGCGACCCCCCTTAAAAGATAGGGTGGTAACAGTGAGGACAGTGGGGACATATAAGAGTGGTAGTGAGAGAGAGAGAGAGAGAGAGAGAGAGAGAGAGAGTCGGCGAGAAAAAAAGAGAGGGTGGGGGAGATCGAGAAAGTAAGAGAATAGGAAAGTTAAAGAGAGTGAGAGAGAATAAAAGAAATTGAGAGAGAGAGGGGCCGGCTCACACCAGGCACCCTCCTGGGGACACTTGAAACAGTTATATTGTGGGAGAGAAAGAGAGAGATACTGTATATATATATATAAGAGAGAGAGAGAGAGAGAGAAAGAGCATACGGTGGCAAGGGAGAAGGAAATGAAAAGGGTGAGGGAGTCAGATAAGTTAATGTAGATAAGTAATAGATAAATTGATACCTGCATTGATAGGTGGACAGTGAGGTTAATTGATACCTACATTGATAGGTGGACAGTGAGGTTAATTGATACCTACATTGATAGGTGGACAGTGAGGTTAATTGATACCTACATTGATAGGTGGACAGTGAGGTTAATTGATACCTACATTGATAGGTGGACAGTGAGGTTAATTGATACCTACATTGATAGGTGGACAGTGAGGTTAATTGATACCTACATTGATAGGTGGACAGTGAGGTTAATTGATACCTACATTGATAGGTGGACAGTGAGGTTTATTGATACCTACATTGATAGGTGGACAGTGAGGTTAATTGATACCTACATTGATAGGTGGACAGTGAGGTTAATTGATACCTACATTGATAGGTGGACAGTGAGGTTAATTGATACCTACATTGATAGGTGGACAGTGAGGTTAATTGATACCTACATTGATAGGTGGACAGTGAGGTTAATTGATACCTACATTGATAGGTGGACAGTGAGGTTAATTGATACCTACATTGATAGGTGGACAGTGAGGTTAATTGATACCTACATTGATAGGTGGACAGTGAGGTTAATTGATACCTACATTGATAGGTGGACAGTGAGGTTAATTGATACCTACATTGATAGGTGGACAGTGAGGTTAATTGATACCTACATTGATAGGTGGACAGTGAGGTTAATTGATACCTACATTGATAGGTGGACAGTGAGGTTAATTGATACCTACATTGATAGGTGGACAGTGAGGTTAATTGATACCTACATTGATAGGTGGACAGTGAGGTTAATTGATACCTACATTGATAGGTGGACAGTGAGGTTAATTGATACCTACATTGATAGGTGGACAGTGAGGTTAATTGATACCTACATTGGTAGGTGGACAGTGAGGTTAATTGATACCTACATTGATAGGTGGACAGTGAGGTTAATTGATACCTACATTGATAGGTGGACAGTGAGGTTAATTGATACCTACATTGATAGGTGGACAGTGAGGTTAATTGATACCTACATTGATAGGTGGACAGTGAGGTTAATTGAAAAGGAAACATGCAAGTTAGATTAAATATATATTATAATATTGATTGGTGAAACATTGATAAATAGAACATTTGATATATACCTAGATATACAGATATATATAGATGGATCGATAGAAAACATGCATATTTTGATTTATGAGTACATGACATGCATGCTCAAATAATTAATAAGCAGGTTTTACTATAAATAGATATTGACATACATATTTGAGGTCTATCAATCTCTCTCTCTCTATATATATATATATATATATATATATATATACATACACAGTATATATATATATATATATATATAGTAACTGTATATATTGTATATACGCACTGTAAAATATTGTACTTGTATGTATTCAGAATATATTGGGCTGTATTTACTGTTAACTCCGTATTCATTACTGGAATATCCAGCTACAAACTTTACAATTGAACTTAAATAAACAGAGAGAGAGAGAGAGAGAGAGAGAGAGAGAGAGAGAGAGAGAGAGAGAGAGAGAGAGATAAAGGGGAAAGAGAAAGACAAATCTGGTAACATTCTCGCTTCTCCCATCCTCTCGCCTTTATTGCATTCTCTCTCTCTCTCTCTCTCTCTCTCTCTTCACATATTATTCTGGTTTTTATCAGGTAATTTTATGTAGTTTAGGACGGATCTCTAGGAATCAAGGAAAGTAAATATAACTAGCTTATTATAACCCTCTAGGCTAACTCCCACAACTTATTTCCAAGCTAATTTAATTCGTCTAGTAGAAATAAAATAAAATGAAGAATATAACTCTCGTATACAGAATGGTTTAATGTATCTTCACAATGGCCAAACAACCATTGTATAATTATATTCTTATGCAGTATTATATATTTATCTAAGCGTAACTACCGTGAAATGCGCTAGCTTCGGACGGGGGCTATACTTCGGACACTTCTGGATAACAGTATGTAAGCTACAGTTATGGACAAATGACTCTGCATTATGGAAGAACACTGCAGACATGCTGGTTTTTCCATAACATCATGTATTTATCCCATAACTGTGGTTCATAGTATATGTTTTCTAGAGTGTCCGAAGTTACCTCCCCGTCCAAAGTTACGTCATGTTACCGGTACGTAAAATGATCTGTAGAAGAGCCTAATTCGAGCTTGTAATTTAGGAAGCAAATTTGTCTACCGAGAAATGGACACATTTATCTGGAAGGAGGGTCTTGGGGGTATTTCTATAGTTAGAAGGCAGACTCGAGAGTGGCAGTTTTCGGGCTTCTATTACTAATTTCACCAACGTTATTTTTACAATGTACAGAACACGAAAATATCAAGGTTATAAACACAATTATGGAAGTATGTAAAATCGTTGGGTACATTGATAGTGACTTATCTCTGTATCCTGATATGGGCTCACTAATACCAATATACCTTGATAAGGGTATGTTATCTGTGTGATAACCCAGGTTCGAATCCCGGCGGATCACATATATGCTTTCATTAACCCATGCAGTACCAGGGAAGTCCTTTTCATCGTATTCTAGCAACTATTAGGCGATTCTATTCAGCTTAGGAAGGACCTTTAGCAATAATAAGGCTTCAAACCAGCTCAACCAACCCTACTAACTACCACAGCTTCTTCCTAAGCTGCATAATATCGTCTAAATATAGCTAGAATACAATATAACACACATCGCTGGTACTCAAAGGGTTAATTTCATTGGAGGTGTTTGGTGTTGTGGTGAAATTAATAAAATATAGATTATTGATACAATAATTAACCTTTTCATACTCATACTTGTTTACAGTTTACCCTTCTTGTTACCCCTTATGTACCAGGGACGTCCATTTTATCCTATTCTGGCAAATATTAGACGATTTCATTCAGCTTAGGAAGGACCTCTAGCATTAATGCGAGGTTCGAACTTGGGGCTTCATTCTCCGATTTTGGGTCCCTTACTGCAAAGGTCCATTTTCGTGTCCAGTCCAGATCTACTGTAGTCTATGCTAGAATATATCCTAACACACGTCTCTGGTACTCAAAGGGTTAAATAGTGTATGATTACAAATTAGTACCGGTACTAATCAAAAATACAACAACAACTTAACTAATATATTTGTTTTCTTCTCCGCAGGTTGGTGTGGTGCGGCTGAGTGGGCAATAGCACTGAGGTTGGAGTGTGGGTAGGGCGATGGTCTGCGTCTGTATGTATTGCGTTGACCTGAGTGAGCTTAATTTATGTAACCTGCTCCTGCTCCGGAAAGTTTGTACAATTAGGCATATGCCTGGGCAAGTGCTGTGAATGAGTGCAAGCATTATTGTTCCAACGGGTTTATAGTTTGAAGGTGTGGTCGTGCATATTTCGCTTTTTGAATATGGTGGTTATTAGAAATGGGTAAGAACATTTGTTATAATTTCTTACTATGCATTAAGGGGGGATGGTTCACTTTTTGGTAGATTTTTTTCATTTATTTATTATTTGTTTTAGTTTCCTCCCTAGACCTCCATCAAACTTTAAAAAAAAAAAAAATCCATCAGATCCCCCTTGTAGATTAATTTGTACATTTTTCGGTAGAAAAATTTCCCGGCCGAAGGTCGGTTACTCTTAAGATTACAGGCTCGCTATCGCTCGCCAGGGAAAAAAATCGACACCTAAATGGCACGAAAGGTTTTAAAATTTAAAACAAAATGGGGCAAAAGGTATTAAAATCGCCAAACTAATGGGCCGAACGTCATAAAATCTGAAAACTATTGGGGGTAAGCATGAGGAAGAAGGGTGACCAGAAAAACAGCCCGTGTCCCCTTAACCTGTTATGGTGTTTTAGTACAGACAGCTCTCCACAGCGTGGGTCCCGGGTGGTGACCGGTCAACTCAACCAGTAGACCATTTCAACCAGTAGCTCCCAACCAATACCAAATCAACCAATACGGTTAGGTAAGCTTAGGTTAGTACTATATTTTGGCACTGGTTTGGTTGGTCTGGGTTAATTTGGCACTGGTTGAGAGCTACTGGTTGAAATGGTCTACTGGTTGAGATGACATGGAACCGTCCCGGGTTCATGTCTTGGCAGCTGTACAGTCGTGAGGTAACACCAGTTTGAATCTCTGAACCTTGTAAGCCAAGTTATGAAGCATCTGGGCTACAATAAAACATTGTAGTGTCTCCTTTGCGTTCAATACTGATTTAAGTGGCTGCGTCGCGATTCATGCTCCTCATTGTACATAATTATGGTTAAGGGGGGTCACCTGCTTTTTTTTTTATCTTTCTCTCCTTTTCTTTCTTTCTCTGGCTTGTATCCATTCGGCCCCATTCAGCTAACTGTTTTAAGGCGTTTATCCCCATCCAGGTGTCGATTTCTTCTTGGCGAGCGATAGCGAGCCAGCATTGTATGGAGAAATCGAGCTTCGCCGGAGACATTTTTCTATCGAAAAATTTACAAATTTAGCTTGCTGTCATAAAAATATATATATGCTGGCTCGCTACCGCTCGCCAAGAGAATATTGACACCTGGATGGGGGTAAACGTCTTAAAACAGTAGGCTGAATGGGGCCAAATGGATACAAGCCAAAGAGAAAGGGAGAGAAAGAGAAAAAAGCGAGGTGGGCCCCCTTAGGCTACACACACACAGTAAAGTTCTCATGTCCCTCGTTTATATTGATGTGCTACGTTTGTGCTCATAGTGGATAGAGTCAAGTATATGTATTATTACATTTATGTATGTTTAAGACACGTCGTACACACACACACACAGACAGACAGACAAAAAAAAAAAAAAAAAACACACACACACACGCACAGTCAAACTGTTCTTGTATATTCCTGCTTCTATTTCTGGAACCCTAATTTTTTCTTTCACTGCCTTTTACGGTTTTCTTTCTTCCCCGTGTTCATTTTGATTTGTTTTCCCTTGCAATATTTTGTTTTCTTTTTCGCCTTCCAGCAGGATATTGTACACTATATTCATTCTTAATTTTTTCATTCATTCTTCGCTTTCTCATTAATTTTTAATTTTCTCATTCATTCTTCACTTTCTCATTCATTCTTCACTTTCTTATCCATTCTTCACTCATTCATTCTTCGTTTTTTAATAATTCTTTACATTCTCATTCTTCACTTTCGCTTTCTTCTCTTTTTCATTCGTTCTTCACTGTCTTATTAATTCTTCACTATCATTCAATCTTCACTTATCATTCATTCTTTACTTTATCATTCATTCTTCACTATCATTCATTCTTCACTTTCTCATCCATTCTTCACTTTCTTATCCATTCTTCACTATCATTAATTCTTCTCTTTATCATTCATTCTTTACCTTCTCATTCATTCTTCACTTTCTCATTCATTCTTTACTTTCTCATTCATTCTTCACTTTCTCATTCATTCTTTACTCTCATTCATTCTTTACTTTCTCATTCATTCTTCACACTCATTCATTCTTCACTATCATTCATTCTTCACTTTCTCATCCATTTTTCACTATCATTCATTCTTCACTTTATCATTCATTCTTTACTTTCTCATCCATTCTTCACACTCATTCATTCTTCACTATCATTCATTATTCACTATCATTCATTCTTCACTATCATTCATTCTTCACTTTCTCATTCATTCTTAACTATCATTCATTCTTCACTTTATCATTAATTCTTTACTTTCTCATTCATTCTTTACTTTCTCATCCATTCTTCACACTCATTCATTCTTCACTATCATTCATTCTTCACTATCATTCATTCTTCACTTTATCATTCATTATTCACTATCATTCATTCTTTACTTTCTCATCCATTCTTCACACTCATTCATTCTTCACTATCATTCATGCTTCACTTTATCATTCATTATTCACTATCATTCATTCTTCAATATCATTCATTCTTCACTTTCTCATTCATTTTGACTTTCGCATTCTTCCCATTCCTAGTATTCGTTTATTTTACCTTCTTGCTTATCTGTTGTTCTTCCTTTACACTCATATTTATCCTCCTTTCTGTCTATGTTTGTTTATATATTTTACTGTTTTTTCTTATATCCACTCCTTTTTATTATAAATAGTATTGTAATAATAATATATTTTGCCCATATCAAGGTATATTGATAATAAATCCATCTGCTATGAGGGTATAATGGCAAATCACCATCAATATACCTACATACTTAATATACACTTTATTTCCTTCATTGTTAGTGTATTATTAAATATCCAAACACAGAAATAGAACCGAAATAGATCTAAAGTGCTTGAATTTAATTAGTTGAATTCTTCTTTTAGGAAGAACCGGGACATTATCCTACCAAAACATTTACACATTTATCTCGAAGGGGGGTCTTTTTTTTTTTTTTTTTTTTTTTTTTTTTTTTTTTTAAAGCTTGATGGAGGTCTAGCGAGGAAACTGAAAAACAAATAATAATAATAACAATAAATAATTAAGTAAACAGACTAAAAACTAAATGCCTACCCCCTTAATCTAGTGCACATATTAAGAGTGTTAGTTTGAACATATTTTAAAAGTGTTCACTATTTTGTTATTCATGAAGGAACACATTAGTAATTGACACCATATAATGAGTTCAAAAAGCTGGGCTAAAGTCTAAACATAGTAAAGTACTAAAGTTACATTAATAAGTGCCGTGTCTTGTTGAACCTTCTTCGTCTTCTTCTTCTTTTCTTCTTCTTTTCTTCTTCAATTTCTTCTTCTTCTTCTTCATCTTATTTTTCTTTGTCTTTTCTTCTTTTTCTTTTTCTTTGTCTTTTCTTATTTGTTTTCTTCTTCTATTTCTTCTTCTTCTCTCATATATCTCGAGTATCTTAACCTCCCTCCTCGCATCCATATATTTCTTTCTCTATTGCTGACATTCTCTTTCTCCTCCACTTTCCCTTTTTCTTCTCCTCCTCCTCCTCCTCCTCCTCATTTCCTTCCCCCTATCAGCCAATACTTTCCTTTCTCTTCTCTTCCTCTCCCCATTTTGCCTTTATCTTCTTTATTTCTCCTATCGCATCTCCGCCAACGTCCCCGTCCCAAATCTGCCCCCCTTCCCTTCCCCTCGCTCGCTTCTCTCTCTCGCTCCTCTCTCTCGCTCCTCTCTCTCTCTCTCTCTCTCTCTCTCTCTCTCTCTCTCTCTCTCTCTCTCTCTCTCTCTCTCTCTCTCTCTCTCTCTCTCTCTCTCGCTCTCTCTCTCTCTCTCTCTCTCTCTCTCTCTCTCTCTCTCTCTCTCTCTCTCTCTCTTGCTCTCAATTACACACACACACGCACACACATTCTATCTCGCCCCCTCCCCTTCCCGCCCCCCACATACGCTCTCTCTCCCCCCAGAACGCGGCGTCCCCGTGGCGTCATATTGACAGTAGAGAGGTCAGTAACCTGGCCGCACCCCTCCTCCCCCCCCCCACCCCCCGACACCACCCCCGCAAGGCCGCCCCCTTCTCTCTCACTCACTCTCCCTCTCATTCACTAACATATACACACGCACACACACTCTCTTTCTTTCTCTCTCATTCACTCACTAACATTCTCTCTCTCTCTCTCACACACACACACACACACACACACACACACACACACACACACACACACAGACACACACACACACACACACACACACCATTTTGATCCCCTCCCCCCTCAAAGTAACACAAATTTCCCTGCTGTAGCCGCTTTGTAAATTGTATATATTTTGTTTTTTAATTTGTTTGGTCTCGTACTCGTATTTGCCGCTACATCCATCACACACACGCACACACACACACAAACAAACAAACATACATGCACTCCACACACACACACACACACACACACACACGCGCACACACACATACAAACACATGCACTGTACACACACACACATGCACTGTACACACACACACACACACCATGCACTGTACACACAAACTCACACACATACTACACACACACATGCACTAACTCTTGGTCATCCTCCTTTCGGGAACTCGGTGAGACTTTTTCTATTGCACTAGACATATCGAAAGCCTTTGATAGAGTCTGGCATAAATCTTTAGTTTCTAAACTACCCTCCTTCGGTTTCTATCCCTCCATCTGTGCCTTTGTCTCTAATTTCCTTTCCGACCGTTCCACAGCCGCGGTTGTGGACGGCCATTGTTCACTTCCTCACCCTATAAACTCCGGTGTTCCTCAGGGCTCTGCCCTATCTCCTATTCTCTTTCTAATTTTTATAAATGATCTCCTCAACTGTACCTCAATTCCCATCCATTCATACGCAGACGACTCAACCTTACACTACTCCATTAGTTTTTCAGAACGCCCCAGCCAGCAATCCCTCAATGTCAAACGTAATGAAGCCATAGAACTCTTAAATTCTGATCTAAATACTATCTCCACTTGGGGCAGAGAAAACCTTGTTACCTTTAATGCTTCCAAAACCCAATTTCTCCATCTATCTACCCGTAAGGAACTCCCAGCGGACTATCCCTTATTCTTCAACAATACAAAAATCAATCCTTCATCTTCTCTCAATATTCTTGGTGTCTCTTTTTCTTCTGCTCTCAGTTGGAAGGACCATATTACCAGTCTTGCTAAGGCAGCCTCCCAGAAGCTGGGTGTGCTCAACCGCCTTAGGGGGTTCTTTTCCCCTGCACAGCTTCTTGCTCTGTACAGGAGCATAGTGCGTCCTTGTATTGAGTATTGTTCACATGTGTGGGGAGGTTCCTCTCACACCGCTCTCCTAGACAAAGTTGAAAGGAAGGCCTTTCGTATCATTAACTCCCGTCCACTCACCAACTCTCTGCAATCTCTCTCTCTCCGCCGCAATGTTGCATCTCTCTCGCTATTCTATCGCTACTATAATAATCAGTGTTCCTCAGAGCTTTCCCAGTGTATACCACCTCCTTTACGTAGGGCACGTGGTACCCGTCTTGCAACTCAATCTCACCCCTACTCTGTGCAACTCTCCAACCGAAGAGTGAAACGTTACTCTCAAACTTTCTTCTACTCAACAGCTGAGCTCTGGAACTCTCTCCCAAAATCAGTCTTTCCCTCTTCCTATGACTTAAATTGCTTCAAACTCCGTGTGTCCAGGCATTTTGGCTCGAACGTCCCTTGATTTTGGCCCTGTCACTCTTTCAACTATGGGGGAGGCACTCGCTATAGGCAGTTCTGCCTTTTGCCTCCCTCAATCACAGATTTTTTTTTTTTTTTTTTTTTACACACACTACACACACATGCACTGTACACACACACACACATGCACTGTACACACACACACTATACACACGTGCACACACACACACCAAACCTTGCCAGACTCGCTTGTAGAGAGGATATTTTTAAACATTACAGCTAGATAAACAACACAGAGCTCTTAACATTATTCTTGTATTTAGTACCGGAAGTGGAAACTCGGGTACAATCCACCGCGAAGTTGTTCTATGTGATACCAAATTTGTGGTTCCCCTCACTAGACGATTCTATTCAGCCCAAGGAGGAACTCTTATAATCAAATGTGTGTAAACTATTTCATTTAACCTTTTTGTCTTGCATACGAAGGGGACATGGGCCGTTTTTTTTTTTTTTTGGCCTATTAATTCATGTATTCCTTTATTTCTTAATTTCCTCGCTACACCTCCATCAAGCTAAGAAAAACACCACCTTAGACCCCCTTTCAAGATAAATTTTTACATTTTTCGGTAGAAAAATTTCCCAGCCGAAGGCCGATCCCTCTTAAAATTACAGGCTCGCTAACGCTCGCCAGGAAAAAAGTCGACACTAAATGGCACGAAATGTCTTAAAATTGACAACTAAATTGGGCGAAGGGTGTTAAAATTGCCAAACAAATGGACTTATAATCTCAAAACAAAAGGGGCTTAACACGAGGGAGAAAGGGGACATGGAAGGTTTTTTTTTGGCCTATTAATTCATGTATTCCTTAATTTCCTCGCTACACCTCCATCAAGCTAAGAAAACACCGCCTTAGACCCCCTTTCAAGATAAATTTTTACATTTTTCGGTAGAAAAATTTCCCGGCCGAAGGCCGATTCCTCTTAAAATTACAGGCTCGCTAGCGCTCGCCAGGAAAAAAGTCGACACTAAATGGCACGAAATGTCTTAAAATTGACAACTAAATTGGGCGAAGGGTGTTAAAATTGCCAAACAAATGGACCGAACGTCTTATAATCTCAAAACAAAAGGGGCTTAACACGAGGAAGAAAGGGGACCAGAAAAACGGGCCATCTCCCCTTAAACTAAATTGAACAGTTGAACAGTTTAGACCGATCGTTATCCTTTTAATGCTACACATCCTTCCTAAACTAAGTAAAGTCGTGTACAGTTAATGGGGAGAGTTTAGGCAGCAATCGAGCAGAGCAGTACCCAGGGGAGGCCACATAGGCATATGATATGATAAGGAGTTGCTGGCTTTTTACCTCATCTACACAGAGAGTAGCCCAGTGAACTCTCACAAACACCTCCCCCTCCTATTCATTTCACCATACTTGTCAATCATACCACACTTCTTTCCAACACACCTAAATTACCTCTAATGTACCTGGATTTTGGCTCTCCATCACTCTTTCAACTTTGGGGAGACACTTGTTACAATCTGCTTTGCCTTTTATCCCATTCATGCAAAAAAAAAAAAAACACAAAAACAATTAGTTAACCCTTTCACCCTATGCATACCATTCTGAAACTAAATAGACTCGTTTAACCCATTCTGTATTGGGGCCGACCTTTTCATCATAGTCTGGCAATTATTAGACGATTGTATTCAGCTTAGGAAGGACCTCTAGCAACAATAAAGCCTTCAAGCAATCTCAACCTACCCTTTCAACTGCCACCCACAGACCTTTCTTAAGCTGCATAATATACTATAAATATAGCTAGAATACAATATAACCCACGTCGCTGGCTGGTACTCAAAGGGTTAATGGTGACCGTAGTGAGTGTAAGACAATGGTTATCGTATTGAAGGCGTTAAAGGGGGTCACCTGTTGTTTTCTCTCCTTTTCTCTCTTTCTCTGGCTTGTATCCATTTGGCCCCATTCAGCCTACTGTTTTAAGACGTTTATTTCATCCAGGTGTCAATTTTTTACTGGTGAGCGGTAGCGAGCCAGCATATTTTTTTAAATGTTTTTCTCAGCAGGCTAAATTTGTACATTTTTCGATGGGAAAATGTCTCCGGCGAAGCCGGATTTCTTCATATAATGCTGGCTCGCTAGGAAGAAATCGACACCTAGATGGGGATAAACGTCTTAAAATAGTTGGCTGAATGGGGCCGAATGGATACAAGCCAGAGAAAGAGAGAAAAGGAGAGAAATACAAAAATACAAATGTGACCCCCCTAAACCAGCGTACCCCCTGGCCCCCTCTCACCCTCCAGCCGGCGTCACCCCCCGCCCCCCCCCCCCTCTCTCTACCGGACAACTGTATCGGAGTCTGGTATCCGATACTAGGTGGCATAGTAGGTCTTATTTAACATTCTCCTTATGTCGATTTTTTCATATATTAATTATTTTCCTAGTTTCCTCCCTCCATCAAACTTTAAAAACACATCCATTAAATCCCCCTTCTAGATTTATGTGTACATTTTCTTTCATAATTACAGGCTCACTATCGTTTGTCAGGAAAAATATCGACACCTACAGTAAGTAGCACGAAAGTTCTTTATATTGACAAGGAAATGGGATGGAAGGTCTTAAAATCGACAAACTAATGGGGCAAACATCTTAAATTCTGAAAACTAAACATGAGGGAGAAAGGGGACCAGAAAACGACCGTACATACCCCAATAGCAATGAAGTTCAGTGATAGGAGAGGCTGGGAATGCGATATCCCCAAGATGAAAAATCGGGGTGCTATGGGCTCTCTGCGAGAGGGCTGGTTATCACATAGAGGAGCACGTCTCTTCAACAAACTCCCGCGGCGAGTGAGAGACATGAGAGGTGTCTCGTTAGACAGCTTCAAGAGAGCTCTCGATGTCGAACTACAAAAAGTGCCAGACGAGCCCATCTTCACAATGGTGCGCTCCACCTCTTCGAATAGTCTGCTGCACCAATTCTCAAACAACAACGAAGGGCGGTACGCTCTTCGGTGCCACTAGCAAGAGTGGCGAACTCCACATAGGTGAACATAGGTAGGTCGTGGATTTGTGCCATGTAGTCTTGCATTACATAGGACTATTAACCCATTCAGTACCAAGGACGTAATTTTCATCATATTCTGGCAACTATTAATCGATTTGATTAAGCATAGGAACGGTCTCTAGCAATAATAAGGCTTCAAAGTATCTCGACCAACCCTTTTCACTACCGCAGATCCTTCCCAAGCTGCATTGTATGGTATAAATTTAGCTACAATAAAATATATCACACGTCGCTGGTACGGTACTCAAAGGGTTAAGGATTATCAGTGACCAGAATCATAGGGTGGTATTCTTAGGGGAGATTATTTGCTTATTGTTTTATTGTTATAAAAAAAAAAAAAAATCCTCCGTAGACCTCCATCAAACCTGTAAAAAACACCCGCTAGATAAATTTGTAAATTTTTCGGTAGAAACATATCTTAAAATTACAGGCTTGCTATCGCTCGCCAGGAAACAATCGACACTTATATGACAAAGAAATGGGTCGTAAAGTCTTAAAATCGCCAAACTAGTGGGCTGAACGACTTGAAATCTAGAAACCAATGGTATTAAACACGAGGGAGAAGGGGACCAGAAAAACCAGCCTATCCCCCCTTAAATAATTCTTTCCATTCGTGGCGCTGTTAATGCACGAAATAACTTGAAAAATGACGCTAGCTTCAGAAATGGGAGTGCGAATCCGTCTAATCTCTATAAACAACGCTCATTCCCACATTATTCGTTCGGTATCAGGAAAAATAGGTTACAGAATACGAGTCATAATACCGTCAACACTTTTCTTTATTAAGGGGAGATTGTTGTTTTTTTCTGGCCCCCCTTTTCCCCCATGTTTAGCCCCATTACTTTTCAGATTTGAAGAAGTTTGGCCCATTATCTAGGGCTTCTAGGCGATTTTAGACCTTTTGTCCCATTTGTTTGTCAATATTAAGGCTTTTCGTGTCATTTAGGTGTCGATTTTATTCTGGCAAGCGATAGCGAGCCTGTAATGTAAGTGGAATTAATTTAAATCTATTTGCACCATCACCATCACTCCCACCATCATCGCCACCACTACCACCATCACCACTACCATCATTTTTCTTTCTATGTGAATGAGGGAGACAAAAGGCAGAACTGCCTGTAACGAGTGCCTCCCCCAGAGTTGAAAGAGTGACAGGGCCGAAATCAAGGAACGTTCGAGCCAATATTACCACTACCAATACTATCACTATCACCATTACTACTACCACCCCCACCACCACCACCACCACCACCACCACCACCACAACTGTCTCCATCACCATCGCTAGCACCACTACTGTATTTCAATGGAGGATGTCGTGCTGGGTGTAATTATATTATTAAGTAGCAATAAACGCCTAGTGGCACTTGTGGTGGTAGTGGTTGTAGTGGTGACTGTGTTGGTGAGGGTGGTGGTTGTGGTGGTGGTCTTTGTTGTGGTAGTGGTAGGGGTTATAATGGTAGTGGTTGTGGTGGAGGGGATTGTGGTGGTCGGGGCTGTGGTGGTGATTGTATGGTAGTGGTTGTTGCGGTGGTGGCAGGGGTTATTATTTTAGTGATTGTGGTAATCGTGGCTGAGGTGGTAGTGGTTGAGGGTGGTGTGTGTGAGGGTGATACGTGGTGGAGTTGGTAGTAGGTAAAGCAGTGGTGTTGGTGGAAATGATGGTAGTAGTGAATATTGTGGTAGTAATGGTAGAGGTGGTGATCGGGGGGATGTTAAACCCATGTATGGAGAATAGTGGTAGTAATGGGGGTAGTAGTAGTAGTGGTTGTTGTAGTGGTAGCAATAATGGTGGTAGTTTATATACAGGTGACGGCCTGGGGAAGTTGAATCCTGGTAGGGAAAATAGTGGTAGTAGTGCTAGTCGGGGGATAGTGAATTGTAGTAATTAAACTTGTGGTATTGGTGGTAGTAGAAGTGGTATTGGTGGTAGTAGTAATGGTTGTTGGCAGTATTTATAGTGGTATTGGTAGTAGAAGTGGGCCATTGAAAACTTTGTAAGGACAATAGAGTGGAAATGGTGGTAGTAGTTGTGGTAGCGGTCAGGGATGTTGAACACTTGTAAGGAAAATAGTGGTAGTTGTGGTAGTAGTGGTGGGTGTAGTAGGTGTGGTAGTAGTGGTGGGTGTAGTAGTTGTAGTAGGTGTGGTAGTAGTGGTGGGTGTAGTGTTAGTGGTTCTTTTGTGGTTGCGGTGGAATTTGGTGGGTAGTAGTAGTTGTCTAGTGGGTGGGTTAGTGGTAGTAGTGGGTGTTGTAGTAGGTGGTAGTAGTAGTGTAGGTTGTGGTAGTGTAGTAGTGGTGGGGTGTAGTGGTAGGGGTGTAGTAGTGGTAGTTGTGGTACTAGTGGGGTAGTTGTGTAGTTAGTGTTGGTAGTTGTGGTAGTGTTGGTGGTAGTGTGGTGGTGTAGTGGTGGAGTATTGTAGTTGTGGGTGGTAGTAGTGTGTGGGTGTAGTGTTGTGGTATTGTTTGGGTAGTGTGGTAGTAGTGTTGTAGTAGTTGTGGTAATAGTTGTGGTTTGTAGTTGTGTGGTAGTAGTGTGGTAGTGTAGTTGTGGTGTAGTAGTGTGGGTGTGTAGTTGTGTGGTGGTAGTAGTGTGTGGTAGGTGTAGGTTGTGGTGTAGTAGTGTGTGGTTTGGTAATGTTGTGGTAGTTAGTAGTTGGTATAGTGTAAGGTGTAGGGTGTGTGGTAGGTGTAGTAGTTGTGGTAGTTTTTTGTGTGGTATAGTGTGTGGTGTTAGTGTGTAGGTGTGTTAGTTTGTGGTAGTGTGGTAGTTATTGTGGTAGTTGTAAGTAGGGTGTGGTAGTTTGGTGGTAGGTAGTAGTTGTGGTAGTAGTGGTGGGTGTAATAGTTGTGGTAGTTGTAGTAGGTGTGGTAGTAGTGGTGGTAGGTGTAGTTGTGGTAGTAGTGGTGGGTGTAATAGTTGTGGTAGTTGTAGTAGGTGTGGTAGTAGTGGTGGTAGTAGTTGTGGTAGCGGTCGGGGGATGTTGAACTCTTGTAAGGGAAATAGGTCACCCAAGGCACCCCGAGATGAAAAGGAGAGAGAGAGAGAGAGAGAGAGAGACAGAGAGAGAGAGAATGATAGAATGATATGTGGAGAGAAAAAAAACACTCGGAAGGAAAATGAGAGATGGAAGATGAAATAGTAAGAACCAAATCAGACCAATAGTGATGGAGAGAGTTGAAGGAGAATGCCAACTAACGAAGAAAGGGGAAGGCGAAGAGGCAACGAAAGACCGGAGAAAGAAGAGAAATAATAGTGGGCGAAAGAAGGAAAGAACGAAAGAGAGAAAGGCTTGAAGAAAGAAATTAAAGAGGATAATGATGACGGGAAAACAGGACAGGTGAAGGTATATACAGACGCAAGAGAGAATAAATGATTTTGTCGAGACGGAATGACAGAAGAAACGGATAAACGGGGATAATTTGATACAGAAAGAGAGACAGTGAAAGAGAAGAAGAGTGAATATGTATTAACCCATACAATACCAGGGACATCATTTGCATCCTAGTCTGGCAACTTTGAGACGATTTGATTAAGGGGAGGTTTTTAGTTCGTTCCCTAGAATTCCATCAATCTTAAAATTAAACCCCCTAGACCCCCTTTCAAGATAAATTTGTACATTTTTCGGTAAAAAAATGTCCCGGCTGAAAGCCGGTTCCTCTTAAATTACAGGCTCGCTATCGCTCGCCAGGATAAAATCGACACCTGAATTGCACGAAAGGTCTTAATATGGGGTGAAAGTTCTTAAAATCGCTAAACTAATGGGGCAAACATTTTATAATATCAAAAGCAATGGGGCTAAACATGAGGGAGAAAGGGGTCAAGAAAAAAAAATCCCTCAAGTGGAGACCTCCCCTTAAGCTTAGGAAGGACCTCTAGCAATAATAAAGCTTCAGACAATCTCAATCCAACCCTCTCCACGACCACAGATCCTTCCAAAGCTGTATAATATCGTCTACATAACAGCTGGAAAGGCATGTAACCCACACGTCGCTGGTACTCAAAGGGTTAAGGGCAGATTTCCACTTTAGGGACTTTTTTCTTGATGACTCCTTTCTCCCTCATGTCTAGCTCCATTGCTTTTGAGATTTTACGACGTTTGCCCCATTAGTTTGGTGATTTTTAAGAATTTCCGCCCCATTCTGTCAATTCTAAGACCTTTCGTGCCATTTAGGTGTCTATTTTATCCTGGCGAGCGATAGCGAGCCTGTAATTTAAGAGTAATCGGCCTTCGGCCGGGACATTTTTCTACCGAAAAATGTACAAATTTATCTTGAAAGGGGGTCAAGGGGGTGAAATTTTAAGATTGCTGGAGGAGTAGGAAACAAACTAGAAACCTCCCCTTAAGAACTAATAAGAGATGTAAAGGCGAGGAGGAAGGAAGGCATTGAAGAAAGTGTTGGAAATGAATGGCCAGTACTGTAGTGTAATCCATTCGTTATAGGTATAATAAGGCCAAACATATTATCGGTTTAGGGCAGATGGGCGTATTTATTTGATCATTTATGTATAGTTGTATTATATATATTGTTTAGTTTCGTCCCTAGACCTCCATCAAGCTTAACCAAAAAAATACACCCAAAGCCCCTCCTTCAAGACAAATTTGTACATTTTTCGATAGAAAAATGTTCCGCCCAAAGGCCGGTTCCTTTTAAATTACAGGCTCGCTATCGCTCGCCAGGGAAAAATCGACACCTAAATGACACGAAAAGTCTTAATATTGACAAAGAAATGGGGCGAACGGTCTTAAAATCGCCAAATTAATGGGCTGAACGTCTTAAAACCTGAAAACTAATGGGGCTAAGCATGAGGAAGAGGGGGAGGGGGGGGGGGGAACAAAAAAGCGATCCATCTCCCCTTAAACTCGGGGGGGAGCAACTCTCGCCGAGGCCGCTGAGGAGGCCGAAACAACTCAAGGTAACCTCAAGGTAACCTCAAGGTAACCTCTATAACTCATAACCGACTAGAACAATCGAGCTAATAGTGCTGCCATTTGGGAAGAGTCAGCCAGGGAATAGGCGTGGGAATGTACAGCCCATTTGATTTTTGGCCTACCTCTAAGGAAACGACTATAGGCGAGGTGAATGGTGATGAGTTAAGGGGGTCACCGTTTTTGTTGTTTTTATCTTTCTCTCCCTCTCTCTGTGGCTTGTATCCACTCGGCCCCATTCAGCCAACTGTTTTAAGACTTTTACCCCCATTCAGGTGTCAATATTTTCCTGGCGAGCGGTAGCGAGCCAGCATATATATTTTTATTTTGACAGCAAGCTAAATGTGTACATTTTTCGATAGAAAAATGTCTCGAAGCCGGATCGAAGCCGGAGAAAGATAAAAACAAGCCCATGACCCCCCCTTAATGAATGAACGAAAGAAAAACAAACTCGACATGGCAGCGCAACATGAAAGGTTATTGCAGCCAAATTTTAACAGAGCGAGAGCGCGAGAGTGAGTGAGTGAGAGTGAGTGAGTGAGTGAGTGAGTGAGTGAGTGAGTGAGTGAGTGAGTGAGAGAGAGAGAAACAAAAAACAAGAGAGAGAGAGAGAGAGAGATAAAGATAAAATAATGAAGGGGAAGGAACGATGAATAGGCGATGAATGACGTAACTTACATGAATATGTGAAAGAGAAATAATGGCAAATGGAAAACGGAGAACAATTAATACAAAACAAATACATGGTGAAAGAAGAAAGCGTTGCAAAGAGGAAGGGGGATGGATGTAGAAAGCCAAAGAAAGAAAGGGACGAACAATTTAGTTATATGAAAGAATGGAGAAAAGGAAAAATAAATATATGACAGGAGACCAGGTTGAGAGAGAGAGAGAGAGAGAGAGAGAGAGAGAGAGAGAGAGAGAGAGAGAGAGAAAGAGAGAGAGAGAGAGGGAGCAGGGATGGAGATACTGAATAAGTGAGAAAGACAAAAGGGAAGAAGGAAATGAGGAAAAGAGAGCGAGAGAACGTATTGAACGAAAATAAGGGCAAAGAATATTGACACCTGGATAGGGGTAAACGTCTTAAAACAGTATCCTGAATGGGGCCGAATGGAGACAAGCCAAAGAGAGAGGGAGAGAGAAAGAGAAAAAAACGATGTGGGCCCCCTTAAGGGGAGGTTTTTAGTTTGGTCCCTATATATCCATCAAGCTTAAGATTACACTCCTTTGAGCCCCTTTCAAGATAAATTTGTACATTTTTCGGTAGAAAAATGTCCCGGCTGAGAGCCGGTTCCTCTTAAATTACAGGCTCGCTATCGCTCGCCAGGATAAAATCGACACCTAAATTGCACGAAAGGTCTTAAATTTGACAGAAATGGGTTGAAAGTTCTTAAAATCATCAAAATAATGGGGCGAACGTCTTAAAATTAGAAAAAGCAATGGGGCTAAACATGAGGGAGAAAGGAGTCTAGAAAAAACTCCCTCAAGTGGAAATCTCCCCTTAACAGAGAAGAGCATAAGTGAAAGTAAATACACGAGAGACTAAAAGGAGAACAAACGATATAACATACAAAGAACAGAACAAGGTGGAAATGGAAGCGGGATAAACGATAATGAGAAACAAAACATGAAATATATGATAAAGGAGATGATATATAGCGGATAGAATATAAACACAAAGATAGATAAAAGATATACATTAGAAAAGAGATCGAGGTAATAGAGAACAAAAGGATACAGAGAAGTAAAGAAGATGTAAAGAGAGAAATGACAAGTAAAGATAAGGAAAGGATAAAGAGAAGTAAAGAAGATATAAAGAGAGAAATGGCTAATAATGATAAGGAAAGGATAAAGAGAGAAATGACAAATAATGATAAGGAAAGGATAAAGAGAAGTAAAGAAGATATAAAGAGAGAAATGACAAATAAAGATAAGGAAAGGATAAAGAGACATAAAGAAGATATACAGAGAGAAATGGCTAATAATGATAAGGAAAGGATAAAGAGACATAAAGAAGATATACAGAGAGAAATGGCTAATAATGATAAGGAAAGGATAAAGAGACATAAAGAAGATATACAGAGAGAAATGGCTAATAATGATAAGGAAAGGATGAAGAGCAATAAAGAAGATATAAAGAGAGAAATGGCTAATAATGATAAGGAAAGGAAAAAGAGACAAAGAAGATATAAAGAGAGAAATGGCTAATAATGATAAGGAAAGGATGAAGAGCAATAAAGAAGATATAAAGAGAGAAATGGCTAATAATGATAAGGAAAGGATAAAGAGGCATAAAGAAGATATAAACAGAAATGAGAAACAAAAGATAAAATAAACGAGAAAGACCAAACATAAATTAATAGGGGATACTAAAAAAGAAAATATATACACAATGTAGAAACCCCTAAACGATAAGACCAAACAGAAATGAAAAGGGGTACCAGAAAAGGAAACAAATATATATAAATGTAGAAAGCCTGGGCGAGCAAGGCAGCAGGGATGAAGAAGTGTTTTCTCTGGCGGGAATCGACCGGGAAGAGACTGGCTGCGTAAACAAGAGAGAGAGAGAAAGAGATTTCCATAGATTTACATATATACACTGCCCCCACAGACCTTGCGATCCCAGCGAGGTGGTCAGGACTTAAAATTTCTAGTAGAGATAGCTAACCCGAGAGTAAGGTACAGTGGAAGGAAGGAAGGATAACAAAGACAAAGAAGGAGAGAGAGAGAGATTTCCATAGATTTCCATAGATTTCCATATATACACTGACCCCACAGACCTTACGATCCCAGCGAGGTGGTCAGGACTTAAAATTTCTAGTAGAGATAGCTAACCCGAGAGTAAGGTACAGTGGAAGGAAGGATAACAAAGACAAAGAAGAAGGAGAGAGAGAGAGAGATTGGAGATTGGAGATTGATGGTATTAATGTGGGTGGAGAGAGAGAGAGAGAGAGAGAGAGAGAGAGAGAGAGAGAGAGAGAGAGAGAAGGAAGGATTGGAGATTGAAGGTATTAATGTGGGTGGAGAATAAATGAGAGAGAGAGAGAGAGAGAGAGAGAGAGAGAGAGAGAGAGAGAGAGAGAGAGAGAGAGACTACAGGTAAATATAGAGTAATATCGGGAAAGTTTTGTGGTATATACTTGATCATTTTCGTGTTAGGGCTACAGCTTCTTTCCTATTTCATATAGTTTGTGTTTTTGTTTTAAGGGGAGGTTTTTAGTTTGGTCCCTAGATATCCATCAAGCTTAAGATTACACCCCCTTGAGTCCCTTTCAAGATAAATTTGTAAATTTTTCGGTAGAAAAATGGCCCGGCTGAAAGCCGGTTCCTCTTAAATTACAGGCTCGCTATCGCTCGCCAGGATAAAATCGACACCTAAATTGCACGAAAGGTCTTAAAATTGACAGAAATGGGTTGAAAGTTCTTAAAATCGTCAAAATAATGGGGGCGAACGTTTTAAAATTGGAAAAGCAATGGGGCTAAACATGAGGGAGAAAGGAGTCGAGCAAAAACTCCCTCAAGTGGAAATCTCCCCTTAATGCCTCAGAAACAACCGCCAGACGATTGTGTTCAGTTTTAGTAACTCTCAGATTCAGAACAAAGGGAAAAACTAAATCCGAAAGCTATAGTCTTTTAAGGGGAGGTATTTAGTTTGTTCCCTAGAACTCCATCAAGCTTAAAATTACACCCCCTAGACCCCCTTTCAAGATAAATTTGTACATTTTTCGGTAGAAAAATGTCCCGGCCGAAGGCCAGGTCCTCTTAAATTACAGGCTCGCTATCGCTCGCCAGGAAAATATCGACACCTAAATGGCACGAATGTTCTTAAAATTGACAGAAATGGGGCGAAAGTTCTTAAAATCGCCAAACTAAAGGGGGCGAACGTCTTAAAATCTCAATAGCAATGAGGCTAAACATGAGAGAGAAAGGGGTCCAGAAAAAAATCCCTCAAGTGGAAATCTCCCCTTAATTGAGCGTCAAAAGGGAACTGAAGATTGTCAGAAAATAAACGGATTATCTTTTCCCGTTTCTCTCCCCCCCCCCCTCTCTCTCTCTCTCTCTCTCTCTCTCTCTCTCTCTCTCTCTCTCTCTCTCTCTCTCTCCTCATACTCCCTCTCTCTCTCTCTCTCTCTCTCCTCATACTCTCTCTCTCTCCTCATACTCCCTCTCTCTCTCTCTCTCTCTCTCTCTCCTCTTCGTAATAACCACCTCATAACCTTAGTCTAATGTTCCCCACCCTCTCTTTACCGCTTCTCTCTCTCTCTATCTATCTATCTATCTATCTATCTCTCTATCTATCTATCTATCTCTCTCACACACACACAGGTCTAAGGCGCTGTACGCGACGGCGTGGTTGTGGGTTCGAGTTCCTCAGAATCCTAAATCAAAGTTTGTTTCGGCTATCCCAATGGAGATAATTGTGTCGTGGTCTCTCCCTCCTAGCCAAGCTGCTCAACCATCAGCTTGAGTTAGCCTACACATACTTCTCACTAGTGCATGTGCATAATGTACTACAGTGAGGACTCTTCACCTTACGGTTGGCAAAGCTTGCATGTGACCTAGTAGGTAAAGTAGCATATGCATTGTATTGTACCTAGGTTAATAAAACTCTACATTTCCAAACTCAAGGCATTAAACCAACAATTATTATTATTACTTATTTTTATTATTATTATTATTTTTATTATTATTATTAATATTATTATTACACATACTCTCCGTCTCTCTCACTCACTCTTTCGCTCTCTCTCCTCACGCTCTTGCTCTCTCTCCTCACGCTCTTGCTCTCTCTCCTTACGCTCTTGCTCTCTCTCTCCTCACGCTCACTCTCTCCTCACGCTCTCTCTCTCCTCACGCTCTTGCTCTCTCTCTCTCTCTCTCTCCTCACGCTCTTGCTCTCTCTCTCTCTCTCTCTCTCTCTCTCTCTCTCTCTCTCTCTCTCTCTCTCTCTCTCTCTCTCTCTGTGCTACTGATTGTTTCTGGTTTACGAGGAAGTTGTATATCCACCTTCCAATTTTCCCCGTTATACCTTTTGCTTTGAGTTTGTGGGCGATTATACCATGGTCACATTTATCAAATGCCTTAGCAAAATCGGTGTAAATGACATCCACGTTTTATTTTCTTCTAGCGTTATAAGAATGTTTTCATAATGTTCCAAAAGTTGTGAGATACATGATCTTCCCGCTCTGAACCCATGTTGACCGGTGTTGTGTAGTTCATTTACCTCCATGCATGTAGAAATTTTGCTTCACAGGAGTCGCTCATAAACGTTAATGATATGGGAAGTTAGAGCTACCGGGCGGTAATGTTTTGGTGGTGCTCCTTTATGTAATGGGGTAATTAGGCCTAATGCATTGTTCAAGCTATCTGGTATTTCACCAGTGTCTAGACTCCTTCTCCACATTATAGCCAGGGGTTTTGAGGGGTTTTCCTGCTCCCCATCCTCCTCCTCTCTCACCACCTACTCCTCCCCCTCGCCTCCTCCCCCGATAAACACTTGGCAAATAACCCCCAATTAACCCTTTAAAGCTCTGACGCGTTTTAGTAGTTTATTTTGGCCATCATTAGACGATTTCATGCCGCTTAGGAAGGATCTGTGGGTATTAAAACGGTAAAGACTATCTCCATCAACCCTCTGACTTCCATATACCCTTCTTAATCTGATTATAATCGTCTAATAAATAACAGAAAACAGAAAAGAAATGCGTGTTTGAGCTTGAAAGGGTTAACAGTTTCTTTCAGAATAACGCGTAATGAAGTGCCAAGGCATACCACAATATATATATATTGATAATCATACACCTGTCTCCTTTCAGAATTGTAGTAATAGTTAGCTTAGATTACAAATCAACACCTTTTTCTCCCTGTCCTATCCAAAATGCCATGTCAGTTTCCATACTACATGATATTTGTTCAACTGTTTCCATGCCAGTATTAGCTGGAGGGAGTGGTGGGTGGGGAGGAGCTATCTTTTTCTCTACCTCGTAGTCAGTAGATTAGTAGTTTATATATCTAAACTGCCCCGTAAGGAACAATAGGTCTGTTGCTGTTTGTACTCCTTTATATTCCACTCCTCCTCCTCCTCCTTACTTTCTGCCTACGTAAGTTACTTGTACTAACTACATTGATGTATAGATTGAGAGAGAGAGAGAGAGAGAGAGAGAGAGAGAGAGAGAGAGAGAGAGAGAGAGAGAGAGAGTTGGTTCTTCAAGAGGTCCTCAAGACAAGGAAACAAGGTTGAAAATTAGGCCTAGGGAAAGAAAGAGAAATGATGATGGTTGAAAGAAGGCGAGTTACGAGAAGTTACAAGGAACACTTAACATCCTTAAGGGAGATTTTTAGTTTGCTCCCTAGACCTCCATCTAGCTTAACAAAAATACCTCCAAAATAAATTTGTACATTTTTCGAAAAAAAATATCCCGGCGAAAGGCTGATTCTTCCTAAATTACAGGCTTAAAATTAACAGAAATGTGGCGAAAGGTCTTAAAATCGTCAAACTAATGGGGCCTTAGAATCTCGAAACGAATGGGCTAAACATGAAGCAGAAGGGGATCCAAAAAAAAACCCTCCTAAGTAAAAATCTCCCTATAACAGTAAGTTACATCGAGTGTACGAACTACTCTCCGCTCTATTCTCAAGATGCTCTTAACCCTTTCACTACCGGGGATGTTTGTTGTATTTAATTCAGCTGTAATTACACTATTTTATTCAGCTTAGGAAGGATCTGTGGTAGCTAAAAGGATTCATTGATATAGCGTGTTGCCTTGTATATGGTAGACGTCCCACTTAAGCTGAATAAAATTAGCCAGAATAAAAGTAAAAAGATGTTGCCGGTACAGAAGGGGTTAAGACAAAATAAAGAGTCCTGCAAGTTCTGATAAAGAGTATGTTCCAGATATTTTCTAATTTAGACACTAATGATTTTGCCTTGAAGTATATGCATTTCCAACGGAATAAAATGCAAAAAAAAACATTAATAATAATAATAATAATAGTAATATAAACAAAATATAGAAAACAAAGAGGTGTCATCCGGTCCTCATTATCTCATAGCTTAAGGAGGGGAAGGTAGTTGATTTTTCTCCCTCATGTTTAGTCCCATTAGTTATGAGATTTTTAAGACGTTCGTTCCATTAGTTTGGCGATTTTAAGACCTTTCGCCCCATTGCTTTGTCAATAGAAAGACCTTTCGTGACATTTAGGTGTCGATTTTTTTCCTGGCGAGCGATAGCGAGCCTGTCATTCTAGGAGGAGCCGACATTTGGCCGGGACATTTTTCTACCGATTAGTGTACACATTGATCTTATTTTTTTTTTTTTTTTTTTTTTTTTTTTAAAGCTTGATGGAGGTCTAATGAGGTTACTATAAAAAATACATCAATAAATACATCAATAAATACATAGACACAAAAAACAGAAAAAGGGTGGATGGGACTCGTTAGTCTTGGTCGGCAACTCATCTAGGGGAGACAACCTTATACAAATCCGGGTGGATGGGACTCGTCAGCCTTGGTTGGCAACCTGTCTAGGAGTATACCTGATACAAATCCGTACTGCTTACCTAAGGGTAAGGCAGGTTAGTGGATGGATTAGCCAAACACCACTGTAGAAAAATAGTGCTAACAAGATGCACAGAGGGCCTCGGAGTCGGACGGATCCTAAATTGAGTGGTCAATCCTGTAAGTCCTTCACTAAACTGGCTCGGATTGTCCCTCTCACAGGGAATAGGTCCGCTTGGGGGCATTCTGTGTATGGCCACCCTCGTAAGGGGAGTAAGGCGTCCGGCAATAGATAGATAGATAGAAAAAACAGAACACTACCCCCTTAATCTCTTAATCCAGGGAATTAGTTTTGTAGCCTTAGCCGGGACTCGTATCTAATTTGTTTACTGTACACACTGTATATCGGGAGGTCTGATGACTATAAATGAACAACGTATTCTATAAGGGACCCTATTAAAGCATTATCCGAGAGAGAGAGGGAGGGAGGGAGGGAGGGGGCAGAGGAAGTTGGGGGGAGCTGAGGAGAGGGAGAAAATCCATTGCGACCCTTATTTGAGAAGTGGAGTGGGAAAGAGTGGGGACAAAGGAGAGAGAGAGAGAGAGGGGGAGAGGGAGAGGGAGAGAGAGACGGTGAGTGTGAGAGAGAGCGAAAGAGTGTGAGAGAGAAAGAGTGTGAGAGAGAAAGAGTGAGAGTGAGTGTGTGAGAGAGAGAGAGAGAGAGAGAGTAACTGGTGACCTGGTGACTTGTTATCCTGCCATTAAGGGAGCCCACCTCGCTTTTTGTCTCTTTCTCTCCCTCTCTCTTTGGCTTGTATCAATTCGGCCTCATTCAGCCTACTGTTTTAAGACGTTTACTCCCATCCAGGTGTCAATATTTTCCTGGCTATCGGTAGCGAGCCAGCACATATATATATAGTTTTGTTTACAGCAATCTAAATTTGTACATTTTTCGATAGAAAATGTGTCCGGCGAAGCCGGATTTCTCCATACAATGCTGGCTCGCTTTCGCTCGCCAGTAAGAAATCAACACCTGGATGGGGATAAACGTCTTAAAACAGTTGGCTGAATGGGGCCGAATGGATACAAGCCAGGGAAAGAGAGAAAAGGAGAGAAAGATAAAAAGAAAGCCAGTGACCCCCCTTAACGGTAGATGGGTTTATTACTACCAATGTACTTGTATAAGGGGTTATTATTACCAATGTACTTGTATAAGGGGTTATTATTACCAATGTACTTGTATAAGGGGTTATTATTATTACCAATGTACTTGTATAAGGGGTTATTATTATTACCAATGTACTTGTATAAGGGGTTATTATTATTACCAATGTACTTGTATAAGGGGTTATTATTATTACCAATGTACTTGTATAAGGGGTTATTATTATTACCAATGTACTTGTATAAGGGTTTATTATTACTACCAATGTACTTGTATAAGGGTTTATTATTACTACCAATGTACTTGTATAAGGGTTTATTATTATTACCAATGTACTTGTATAAGGGGTTATTATTATTACCAATGTACTTGTATAAGGGTTTATTATTACTACCAATGTACTTGTATAAGGGTTTATTATTACTACCAATGTACTTGTATAAGGGTTTATTATTACTACCAATGTACTTGTATAAGGGGTTATTATTATTACCAATGTACTTGTATAAGGGGTTATTATTACCAATGTACTTGTATAAGGGTTTATTATTACTACCAATGTACTTGTATAAGGGTTTATTATTACTACCAATGTACTTGTATAAGGGGTTATTATTACTACCAATGTACTTGTATAAGGGTTTATTATTATTACCAATGTACTTGTATAAGGGTTTATTATTACTACCAATGTACTTGTATAAGGGGTTATTATTATTACCAATGTACTTGTATAAGGGTTTATTATTACTACCAATGTACTTGTATAAGGGGTTATTATTATTACCAATGTACTTGTATAAGGGTTTATTATTACTACCAATGTACTTGTATAAGGGTTTATTATTACTACCAATGTACTTGTATAAGGGGTTATTATTATTATCAACGCTTTAATTACCCTTGTCATACCTTCTTTAAGGGGAGGTTTTTAGTTTGGTCTCTAGATATCCATCAAGCTTAAGATTACACCCCCTTGAGCTCCTTTCAAGATAAATTTGTACATTTTTCGGTAGAAAAATGTCCCGGCTGAAAGCCGGTTCCTCTTATATTACAGGCTCGCTATCGCTCGCCAGGATAAAATCGACACCTAAATGGCACGAAAGGTCTTAAAATTGACAGAAATGGGTCGAAAGTTCTTAAAATCGTCAAAATAATGGGGCGAACGTCTTAAAATTAGAAAAGCAATGGGGCTAAACATGAGGGAGAAAGGAGTCAAGAAAAAAATCCCTCGAGTGGAAATCTCCCCTTAACCCGTACAGTCCTCTTGAGCATATTCTGGCAACTACTGGACGATTATATCCAGCTTAGGAAGGACCTCTAGCAATAATAAGGCTTCAAACTATCTCAACCAACCTCTTAACTACCACAGATCCTTCCTAAGCTGCCTAATATCGTCAACATATACAGTAGTTAGCATACAATATAACACACACGCCTTTGCTGAGTTTAGTAAAATCCCTTATACAAGAACTTTAGGGGGGTGACCTGCTCTTTTTCTCTTTATTGGTTGTATCCATTCGGCCCCGTTCAGCCTACTGTTTAAAGACGTTTATCCCCAACCAGGTGTCGATTTTTTTTCCTGGCGAGCGATAGCGAGCCAGCATTTTATGGAGACATCCGGCTTTTCCGGAGACATTTTTCTATCGAAAAATGTACAAATTTAGCCAGCTGTCTAACTCCTTATCCAAAATATGGTGGCTCGCTATCGCTCGCCAGGTATAACTGGACACCTGGATGGGGATTTACATTTTAAAACAGTAGGCTGAATGGGGTCAAATGGATACAACCCAGAGCCGTTTGCTAGTCCAATTTGTCAGAGAGAGAGAGAGAGCGAGAGAGAGGGGGGGGGGGGGGGAGTGAGTGAGTGAGTGAGAGAGTGAGAGTATTTATGTATATCATTACCCCAAAGATGCGTTTTAGCGACACATCTGATTATTAACGAGGTTTGACCGTAGCTCTCATAATTCAATCGGTCATTCCCCTCTCCGTGTTTTTCGAGACATTCTTACATTATATCCTGGCTAACGATTGTACTCAGTCGGCATTGAAAGACCCTTTACTAATTAAAGATATATATAACTGTATTTCAGATGTAGGCTCCCTACATCGCTTTTTTTCTCTTTCTCTCCCTCTCTCTTTGGCTTATATCCTTTCGGCCCCATTCAGCCGACTGTTTTAAGACGTTTACCCCCATCCAGGTGTCAATATTTTCGTGGCGAGCGGTAGCGAGCCAGCATATATATATTTTTGTTTTGACAGCAAGCTAAATTTGTACATTTTTCGATAGAAAAATGTCTCCGGCGAAGCCGGTTTTCTCCATACAATGCTGGCTCGCTATCGCTCGCCAGGAAGAAACCGACACCTGGATGGGGATAAACGTCATAAAACAGTTGGCTGAATGGGGCCGAATGGATACAAGCCAGGGAAAGAGAGAAAAGAAGAGAAAGATAAAAAAAAACAAAAAAACGGTGACCCCCCTTAACCCTGACTGTCCTAGAATGTTTCCTAAATATGACTTAATTCGTCTAATTGTAGTAAATAATACATGAAGAATTGTGCTCACCAATACGAAACTTATTAAGGGGAGAATTCCACCTGAGGGATTTTTTTCTTGACTTCCTTCTCCCTCATGTTTAGCCCCATTGCTTTTGAGTTTTTAAGATGTTCACCCCATTAGTTTGGCGATTTTAAGAACGTTCGTCCGATTTCTGTCAATTTTAAGACCTTTCGTACCATTTAGGTGTCGATTTTTTCCTGGCGAGCGATAGCGAGCCTGTGATTTAAGAGGCACAGGCCTTCGGCCGGGAAATTTTTCTACCGAAAAATGTACA
>CM064497.1:49555793-49585793 GCA_032716605.1 Paralithodes platypus | reverse complement strand
AGAAGATAAGGTTAATTCGGAAGAGGAGTGAGAGAAGATAAGGTTAATTCGGAAGGGGAGTGAGAGAAGATAAGGTTAATTGAGAAGAGGAGTGAGAGAAGATAAGGTTAATTCGGAAAAGGAGTGAGAGAAGATAAGGTTAATTCGGAAGAGGAGTGAGAGAAGATAAGGTTAATTGAGAAGAGGAGTGAGAGAAGATAAGGTTAATTCGGAAGAGGAGTGAGAGAAGATAAGGTTAATTCGGAAGAGGAATGAGAGAAGATGAGGTTAATTCGGAAGAGGAGTGAGAGAAGATAAGGTTAATTCGGAAGAGGAATGGGAGAAGATAAGGTTAATTCGGAAGAGGAGTAAGAGAAGATAAGGTTAATTCGGAAGAGGAGTGAGAGAAGATAAGGTTAATTCGGAAGAGGAGGGAGAGAAGATAAGGTTAATTCGGAAGAGGAGTGAGAGAAGATAAGGTTAATTCGGAAGAGGAGTGAGAGAAGATAAGGTTAATTGAGAAGAGGAGTGAGAGAAGATAAGGTTAATTGAGAAGAGGAGTGAGAGAAGATAAGGTTAATTGAGAAGAGTGAGAGAAGATAAGGTTAATTCGGAAGAGGAGTGAGAGAAGATAAGGTTAATTGAGAGGAGGAGTGAGAGAAGATAAGGTTAATTGAGAAGAGGAGGGAGAGAAGATAAGGTTAATTGAGAGAAGGGGGAGATAGCGAATCAGTTTATAGAATAGAGGCATAGAGTAGTGGCAAGAAAGGAAGGGGTGGGAGACGTGGAAGGAAAATAAAGTGAGAGAGTGGAAGGATGGAAGAAAGGAAGGAGTGGAAGACATGGAAGGAACATACAGTAGAGGGAGAGAGTGGGAGAATGGAAGAAAGGAAGGAGTGGAAGACATGGAAGGAATATAGAGGGAGAGAGTGGAAGGAAGGAGGGAGTGGAAGAAAATTAAGAAAGGGGGGAGTGGAAGACGTGGAAGGAACAGAGGGAAAGAGTAGAAGGATGGAAGAAAGGAGAGAGTGGAAGAAAATAAAGAAAGGGGGGAGTGGTAGACATGGAAGGAACAGAGAAGGAGAGAGTGGAAGGATGGAAGGAAGGAGGGAGTGGAAGACACGGAAGGAAATAGTATAGGGAGAGAGTGGAAGGATGGAAGGAAGGAGGGAGTGGAAGAAAATGAAGAAAGGAGGGAGTGGGAGAATGGAAGGTGGATAGAAGGAGGGATGGAATATATAGAAAGGAGTGGAAGAAATTGAAAGAGAATAAAGGGAGCGAATGAGTGACTAGAAGATGGATAGAAGGAGAAATGGAATCAGTAGAGAGAGAGAGAGAGAGAGGGAGAGGGGGTGGAAGGGATGGTAGCATTGAAAGGATGACAAATGAATAGACATCTTTGGGATTATGTGAAAGGGATTGAAATATGATAGATAGCTTGAGGGATTGGGTTAATTATAGGGATTGGTATTATGGGGGGATGGTTCACTTTTTGGTCGATTTTTTCATGTATTCAATATTTTGTCTAGTTTCCTCCCTAGACCTAAAAAAAAAAAAAAAAAAAAAAAGAAAAAAAAAAAAAAAAAAAAAAAAAAAAAAAAAACATCCATTAAATCCCCCTTGTAGATAAATGTGTACATATTTCGGTAGAAAAATATCCACGTCCTTCCAAAATTATAGGCTCACTATCGTTCGCCAGGAAAAAAATCGACACCTAAATAGCACGAAAGGTCTTAATATTGACAGAGAAATGGAGCGAAATTTCTTAAAACCGACAAACTAATGGGGCAAACATCTAAAATATGAAAACTAATGGGGCTAAGCATGAGGGAGAAGGGGGTCTAGAAAAACGGCCCATTTCCCCTTAACCCTTTCAATCAGATGATGCCCTTTTTTTTTCTCGTTTACTTTAGATACCGCCAGGCACTTTTATTCAGCTCAGGAAAGATGATGTAAAACGAAACTGCATATAAACACACTCCAGACCATGATTTGTTAATGTGTGAGAGAGAGAGAGAGAGAGAGAGAGAGAGAGAGAGAGAGAGAGAGAGAGAGAGAGAGAGAGAGAGAGAGAGAGAGAGAGAGAGAGAGAGAGAGAGAGAGAGAGAGAGAGAGAGGAACTGGTTTCATTGTAGTATTATAGACCTATTATCTCCAGGTAGAATATTATCAATTTACGTTATATGCATTTATATGTATCCCTGGTATACTGTATATACATTAAATTGAATCAATTGTATATTTAAGGGGGTGACCTACTTTTTGTTATTTCTGTCCTTTTCTCTCTTTCTCTGGCTTGTATCCATTCGGCCCCATTCAGCCAACTATTTTAAGACGTTTATCCCCATCTAGGTGTCGATTTCTTCCTGGCAAGCGATAGCGAGCCAGCATTATATGAAGAAATCCGGCTTCGCCGGAGACATTTTTCTATCGAAAAATGTACAAATCTAGCCTGCTGTCAAACAAAAATAAAAATATGCTGGCTCGCTACCGCTCACCAGTAAAAAAAATGACACCTGGATGGGGATAAACGTCTTAAAACAGTAGGCTGAATGGGGCCAAATCGGTACAAGCCAGAGAAAGATAGAAAAGGACAGAAAAAAAACAGGTCACCCCCCTTAAATATAACAGGCCTATGTGGTTGTGTCGAGTCAGTAATGAGACTTCGAGGATTTCGTGTATCTTTATTTATATATGCTAAGGAAAGTAATTAAAACTACTAGCACAATGGTTGTGGGGAGAAAAGGGGTTGATTAGTGTGGGTGTGGGGGTGTGGGTGTGTGAGAGATTTACATAGATTTACATATATACACTGGCCACACAGACCTTACGATCCAGACGAGGTGGTCAGGACTTAATTCTAGTAGAGGTGAGAGAGAGAGAGAGAGAGAGAGAGAGAGAGAGAGATGTGGTAGGGATAGTAAAATAGAAATAGAGAGAAAACTAAACGAGATAGAAGAGGTAGCAGAAAGACGAGTTGATTTAGTAAGAGGTGGGGTTGAGGGGGGGGGGGGGCTAGAAAGTTGTGAGGAGCAGGACAAAGAGGAAGGAGGAGAAAAATACGGCCTCCTTCCTAGTTGTTATGGTTAGGAGAGAGAGAGAGAGAGAGAGTGAGTAAGCGTGAAAGAGAGAAGAGAGAGATAGAGAGAGAGATGGGGAGAGGAGAGAGAGGGGGGGGGTAGTTGATGGATGATGATGTTGGGAGAGAGAGAGAGAGAGAGAGAGAGAGATGAAGGGGGGGGGGGGAGTGGAAGTGATGGACGATAAAGTTAAATTTGTTTTGTATATTACTCTCCCACTTTTCCTAACTTCACATTTTGACCCTGTTGTGTATGCCCCCCTCCCTCTCTTTAATAGTCTTAGATAGGGGGTGGGGGTCGCCCTTCCCTTCCTTCTTTATACAGACGTGTGTCATTAGGTCATTAGCCTGCCTTTATAATCGACTATGTCCAAAGCCATAATAAACATATTCGGCAATACTGGTACAGGATACATAGTTTTGTGTATGGAAGTTTTAAACTAAAAAATATACATTATAAAACGTAAAATATAAATCCATTCAACCATATGACTTTTTCTATCTATCTGTTGATATTGTTATGCAGCTTAGGAAGGATCTGTGGTAATCTTGGGGTTAATTGAGATAGTCACCCCACCTCTGATTCCTACTATAGTCACCCCACCTCTGATTCCTACAATAGTTACCCCACCTCTGATTCCTACAATAGTTACCCCACCTCTGATTCTTACAATAGTTACCCCACCTCTGATTCCTACAATAGTTACCCCACCTCTGATTCCTACAATAGTTACCCCACCTCTGATTCCTACAATAGTTACCCCACCTCTGATTCCTACAATAGTTACCCCACCTCTGATTCCTACAATAGTCACCCCACCTCTGATTCATACAATAGTTACCCCACCTCTGATTCATACAATAGTTACCCCACCTCTGATTCCTACAATAGTTACCCCACCTCTGATTCCTACAATAGTTACCCCACCTCTGATTCTTACAGTAGTTACCCCACCTCTGATTCCTACAATAGTTACCCCACCTCTGATTCTTACAATAGTCACCCCACCTCTGATTCTTACAATAGTCGCCCCACCTCTGATTCCTACAATAGTTACCCCACCTCTGATTCTTACAATAGTTACCCCACCTCTGATTCCTACAATAGTTACCCCACCTCTGATTCTTACAATAGTCACCCCACCTCTGATTCCTACAATAGTTACCCCACCTCTGATTCTTACAATAGTTACCCCACCTCTGATTCCTACAATAGTTACCCCACCTCTGATTCCTACTATAGTCACCCCACCTCTGATTCCTACAATAGTTACCCCACCTCTGATTCCTACAATAGTTACCCCACCTCTGATTCTTACAATAGTTACCCCACCTCTGATTCTTACAATAGTCATCCCACCTCTGATTCCTATAATAGTTACCCCACCTCTGATTCCTACAATACTTACCCCACCTCTGATTCCTACAATAGTTACCCCACCTCTGATTCTTACAATAGTCACCCCACCTCTGATTCCTACAATAGTTACCCCACCTCTGATTCTTACAATAGTTACCCCACCTCTGATTCCTACAATAGTTACCCCACCTCTGATTATTACAATAGTCACCCCACCTCTGATTCTTACAATAGTCACCCCACCTCTGATTCCTACAATAGTTACCCCACCTCTGATTCTTACAATAGTTACCCCACCTCTGATTCCTACAATAGTTACCCCACCTCTGATTCTTACAATAGTTACTCCACCTCTGATTCCTACAATAGTTACCCCACTCTGATTCCTACAATAGTCACCCCACCTCTGATTCCTACAATAGTTACCCCACCTCTGATTCCTACAATAGTCACCCCACCTCTGATTCCTACAATAGTTACCCCACCTCTGATTCCTACAATAGTCACCCCACCTCTGATTCCTACAATAGTCACCCCACCTCTGATTCCTACAATAGTTACCCCACCTCTGATTCCTACAATAGTCACCCCACCTCTGATTCCTACAATAGTTACCCCCACCTCTGATTCCTACAATAGTCACCCCACCTCTGATTCCTACAATAGTCACCCCACCTCTGATTCCTACAATAGTTACCCCACCTCTGATTCCTACAATAGTCACCCCACCTCTGATTCCTACAATAGTTACCCCACCTCTGATTCCTACAATAATTACCCCACCTCTGATTCCTACAATAGTTACCCCACCTCTGATTCCTACAATAGTCACCCCACCTCTGATTCCTACAATAGTTACCCCACCTCTGATTCCTACAATAGTCACCCCACCTCTGATTCCTACAATAGTTACCCCACCTCTGATTCCTACAATAGTCACCCCACCTCTGATTCGTACAATAGTCACCCCACCTCTGATTCCTACAATAGTTACCCCACCTCTGATTCCTACAATAGTCACCCCACCTCTGATTCCTACAATAGTTACCCCACCTCTGATTCCTACAATAGTCACCCCACCTCTGATTCCTACAATAGTACCCACCTCTGATTCCTACAATAGTCACCCCACCTCTGATTCCTACAATAGTTACCCCACCTCTGATTCCTACAATAGTCACCCCACCTCTGATTCCTACAATAGTTACCCCACCTCTGATTCCTACAATAGTCACCCCACCTCTGATTCCTACAATAGTTACCCCACCTCTGATTCCTACAATAGTTACCCCACCTCTGATTCTTACAATAGTCACCCCACCTCTGATTCCTACAATAGTTACCCCACCTCTGATTCTTACAATAGTTACCCCACCTCTGATTCCTACAATAGTTACCCCACCTCTGATTATTACAATAGTCACCCCACCTCTGATTCTTACAATAGTCACCCCACCTCTGATTCCTACAATAGTTACCCCACCTCTGATTCCTACAATAGTCACCCCACCTCTGATTCCTACAATAGTCACCCCACCTCTGATTCCTACAATAGTCACCCCACCTCTGATTCCTACAATAGTCACCCCACCTCTGATTCCTACAATAATCACCCCACCTCTGATTCCTACAATAGTTACCCCACCTCTGATTCCTACAATAGTCACCCCACCTCTGATTCCTACAATAGTCACCCCACCTCTGATTCCTACAATAATCACCCCACCTCTGATTCCTACAATAGTTACCCCACCTCTGATTCCTACAATAGTCACCCCACCTCTGATTCTTACAAGTCACCCCACCTCTGAGTCCTACAATAGTTACCCCACCTCTGATTCCTACAATAGTTACCCCACCTCTGATTCTTACAATAGTCACCCCACCTCTGATTCCTACAATAGTTACCCCCACCTCTGATTCCTACAATAGTTACCCCACCTCTGATTCCTAGAATAGTCACCCCACCTCTGATTCCTACAATAGTTACCCCACCTCTGATTCCTACAATAGTTACCCCACCTCTGATTCCTACAATAGTTACCCCACCTCTGATTCTTACAATAGTCACCCCACCTCTGATTCCTACAATAGTTACCCCACCTCTGATTCCTACAATAGTTACCCCACCTCTGATTCTTACAATAGTCACCCCACCTCTGATTCTTACAATAGTCACCCCACCTCTGATTCCTACAATAGTTACCCCACCTCTGATTCTTACAATAGTTACCCCACCTCTGATTCTTACAATATTCACCCCACCTCTGATTCTTACAATAGTCACCCCATCTCTGATTCCTACAATAGTTACCCCACCTCTCATTCTTACAATAGTCACCCCACCTCTGATTCCTACAATAGTTACCCCACCTCTGATTCTTACAATATTCACCCCACCTCTGATTCTTACAATAGTCACCCCACCTCTGATTCCTACAATAGTTACCCCACCTCTCATTCTTACAATAGTCACCCCACTTCTGATTCCTACAATAGTTACCCCACCTCTGATTCTTACAATAGTTACCCCACCTCTGATTCCTACAATAGTTACCCCACCTCTGATTCCTACAATAGTTACCCCACCTCTGCTTCCTACAATAGTCACCCCACCTCTGATTCCTACAATAGTTACCCCACCTCTGATTCCTACAATAGTCACCCCACCTCTGATTCCTACAATAGTTACCCCATCTCTGATTCCTACAATAGTTACCCCACCTCTGATTCCTACAATAGTCACCCCACCTCTGATTCTTACAATAGTCACCCCACCTCTGATTCCTACAATAGTCACCCCACCTCTGATTCATACAATAGTCACCCCACCTCTGATTCCTACAATAGTTACCCCACCTCTGATTCCTACAATAGTTACCCCACCTCTAATTTCTACAATAGTCACCCCACCTCTGATTCCTACAATAGTTACCCCATCTCTGATTCCTACAATAGTCACCCCACCTCTGATTCCTACAATAGTCACCCCACCTCTGATTCCTACAATAGTTACCCCACCTCTGATTCCTACAATTGTCACCCCACCTCTGATTCCTACAATAGTTACCCCACCTCTGATTCCTACAATAGTCACCCCACCTCTGATTCCTACAATAGTTACCCCATCTCTGATTCCTACAATAGTTACCCCACCTCTGATTCCTACAATAGTTACCCCACCTCTGATTCCTACAATAGTTACCCCACCTCTGATTCCTACAATAGTTACCCCATCTCTGATTCCTACAATAGTCACCCCACCTCTGATTCGTACAATAGTCACCCCACCTCTGATTCCTACAATAGTTACCCCACCTCTGATTCCTACAATAGTCACCCCACCTCTGATTCCTACAATAGTCACCCCACCTCTGATTCCTACAATAGTCACCCCACCTCTGATTCCTACAATAGTCACCCCACCTCTGATTCCTACAATAGTTACCCCACCTCTGATTCCTACAATAGTTACCCCACCTCTGATTCCTACAATAGTCACCCCACCTCTGATTCCTACAATAGTTACCCCACCTCTGATTCCTACAATAGTTACCCCACCTCTGATTCCTACAATAGTCACCCCACCTCTGATTCCTACAGATCCTTCCTAAGCTGCACCAAATAGTCTAACCACAGCCAGAATGAACAAAAGGCGTCATAGTATTTGATGGGTTAACACTATCTGGTACGACGACTTGGGGGGTAGGCTATTTCGATAAATAAAAACAGAACACAAAAATAGTAATGAGGATTTAAATTGTTGCTGCCATTTTCGAACAACGTATTTTATAGTTTGCCCATGGATTAAAAAAAGGTACGCCTCCCCAGTCCCCCCTCAAGCTAAAAAAAAGGTACGCCCCCCCCCCCCCCCAGTCCCCCCTCAAGCTAAAAAAACAAAAAACAAAACGCCCCTGAGACCCCCTTAAGATGAATGTGTACATTTGTCGGTAGATTATTTATTCTGCCGAAGGCCGGTTTCTCCTAAATAGCAGGCTCGCAATGTCTGGCCCATAAAAATCGACACCTGAGTGGAGTGAAGTGTGTTGTAATCGCCAAACTAAAGAGGGGAAATGTGTTACTATTTCCAAACAAATGAAGTGGAACAGGTAGGATTCGAAAAGGCCCGTCTCGCACAAGATAGGGTTACGAGCATTTTACTCGTAGTCTTTAATTAATAAGAGAGAGCTTTTATTGGGAAATCAAAGAGTATCGCTTCAAGGGTTATGAATACAACACAAACCATCACATTCATACTATAATATTTATGATACTAATAATATATTTACCGTATATATATATAAACCAACAAGGTTTGTTTTATGAGGGTGGGATCCGACTTTTGAGGGTAGCTGTACCTCGGTAATTCTTTATCTCCTGTATAGTGTCCCACATGTATTTATATGATAGTAATATTCATTGCCCGTATTATCTATTATAGGAGTTAGGGTTGGCTTTGTGCTAATCGATTATGCTTTCCCGACAAAGAAATATATACACATAAATAGATAAATAAAAAAATATTAACAAAATCTCTCTCTCTCTCTCTCTCTCTATATATATATATATATATATATATATATATATATATATATATATATATATATATATATATATATATATATATATATATATATACTGTATATATATATATATTATATATCCTTTCAATGAAACAACGATTCTTTACTTTATCAATGCTACCAATCAATTACTACTCAACATAGAAAGGGTCTTTAGGAGTCAAAGGGTTAAACACTAGCCTATCATTTAACCCTGTTTGACAAGTTCCTTGCTTAACTTGATAATATCCTTTGGAGGTATCGCGAATATATACAGTATATATATATATATATATATATATATATATATATATATATATATATATATATATATATATATATATATGAGGTCATTTGATTGAGAGGGCGAGCAGTGTTGTCATTCCCCTCGTGACCTAGTGCGACCCCTGGCTAGCGCTGCCTTCCGACCGACAACCTCTCCCCTCGGACGATCGGCGAAGACTGATGACGTGACAGGAACTGAGGAACCGGAGCAGAGAGAGTTGCCAAGTCTGGAGGAACACAAATCCCGCTAGACATGTCCTATTAAAGTCGCTAGATAGCAAAAACAGCAGCATAGCGTTAACGAAATATGATAAAATCTCTGAAATGTCTTAAATATAGCTATTTACATTCAAAATCAATAGTTCGCTTAATATCTTGTTCATAACTTGTGTAATATTTAGTTATTATATATTTTTAGTTGACATTTCTCACGTGTTTCCAATAGCCCGTTCTGAATACTATTTTGTTCATGCATAAAATCGTCCATTGAAAGCCATAATGCAAGGAAGAAAAGTGTCATCGAGGACTGAGAGGGTTAGCTTGGGCCAACATGACGCCTTTTAACACCTTATCTGACGTCTTGGGGGTTACTATTCTATATTGTTTAATTGTGGATGAGAGTTTTACGGGCTTTTGCCATTTTCGAGGAATTTATCAATTATATTTTAGTTTGCTCCCTATAAAGATAATGATGAATAATAACAATACTACTACTACTACTACTACTACTACTACTACTACTAAAACATACAAACACCATCTACTAAAACCTGTAAACTAATGGAGTGAAACAGGGTGGGTTAAAATAAATACCCTTGGATCAGATACAGTTAAGCAATATTGTAGCTATCTTGTGACGTTTATATTCAGAACAACTTGAGGGGTCAGAGTTGATGGAGATCGATGTTTCCCTTTGAAATCATAGAGGTCCACCCTAAGCTCAAATTAAACTCGTCAAATGTTGGCAAGAATACCGGTAATGTGAAAATTACCTATATTTTTACCCTTTGGAATCATAGAGGTCCTTCTTAAGCCAAGTTAAACCCGCCTAGTGTTAACCCTTTGAGTACCAGCGACGGATGTTATATTTTATGCTAGCTATATTTAAGCGATATTATACAGCTTAGGAAAGATGTGTGGTAGTTAGAAGGGTTGGTTGAGATAGTTTGAAGCCTTGTTATTGCTGGAGGTCCTTCCTAAGATGTGTGGTAGTTAGAAGGGTTGGTTGAGATAGTTTGAAGCCTTGTTATTGCTTGAGGTCCTTCCTAAGCTGATTAAAATCGTCATATAGATGCCAGAATAGGATGAAATGGACGTCCCTGGTACTGAATGGGTTAACAAGAATAAACTGAATCATGTCTGTTTTTATCCCTTTGGCCCTTCCTTAATCAAAATTATACTCGTCTGAAGTTAGCAATAATGAAGTGAATATGACGCTATTGTATTATGGTCAGGTTTGGTTTTCTGGACTCCCTTCGCCCTCATGTTTAACCCCAATAGTGTTGATATTTATGAGGTTCGCTCCATTAGTTTGGCGATTTTATGACCTTTCGTGTCGTTTAGTTGCCTATTTTTTTGTCCTGGTGAACGATAGCGATCGTGTAAGTTAGGAAGAATTGGTTTTCGGCCAGACAAGGGGGGAGGGGATTCTAGAGGGCATTTTTTTAAGCTTGATGGAGGTCATGGGAGGAAACTAAAAGTAAATAATGAATAAATAGATATATAAGCAAATAAATACAATTCTCCCCATAAAGAGGTTAATATCTGGCGGTAAAGCAGGTAGGATTGGCAACAGTGACCCGGATGTTTACCTTTGGGATTAGTGGAATTCCTTCCTAAGCCAAAATTTAACTTTTCTTATATTAGCACGACAAAAAATGTGAGGTCCTGGCAATGAAATGCATGGGATATAATGTATCTCAAATCAACCTTCAGACTCCCACAGGGTCTTTCTAAGCTGCCTAAAATCGTATAATAAGGCCATAGCGATAAACAAATGACGTTAGCGGTAAAACAGCTACATTTGGCAACATTGAACCTGCGCGGGCCTTTACCTAGTTTCCCGTGCGACACTTTTTCCCCTCCCGGCGCCGGCATCAGCAACAACATCCTCGTACGGCCGCCAGCCCGGGTTTCATTGTTGTCAATAGAGAGGGGTGGGGGTGGAGCGGAGACCCTTTATAATACAGATACCAACAACTTTTTAACCCTTTCAGTATTCGAAGAATCTCTGGCTATCATTTCACGATTTTATTCAGTTAAGGAAGGACGTTTGCATGTCAGAAGGTTAATTGATAGACAGTATACTTTACCCTTTTTGTCCCTAGAGAGCCTTCCAAAGCCGAGTAAAATCATCTAATGTTAGCAAGACTAGCATGAAGAAAGTGGTGGTAATGCTGAGAGGGTTAACCTGATCGTGGTTGTATCGTCCCTGTGCTTGCCTCCCATAACCTCATCTCTATTAAGGGGGGTCACCGTTTTTTTTTGTTATCTCTCTCTTTTTCTCTCTTTCCCTGGATTTTATTCATTCGGCCCCATTCAGCCAACTGTTTAAGACAGTTTATCCCCATCCATGTGTCAATTTATTCCTGGCGATCGATAGCGAGCCAGCATTGTATGGAGAAATCCGGCTTCGTCGGAGAAATTTTTCTGTCGAAAAATTTACAAATTTAGCTTGCTGTAAAACAAAACAAAATATATATATATATATATATACTGTATATGCTGGCTCGCTACCGCTCACCAGGAAAATATTGACACCTTGATGGGGGTAAACGTCTTAAAACAGTAGGCTGAATGGGGCCGAATAGATAGAAGCCAAAAAAAGAGGGAGATAAAGAGAACAAAAGCGAGGTGGGCTCCCTTAAGGCGGGTTTACACGAGGTCATTTTCCGGCAACTTTGGATACGCAACTCTTTTCTGCCAACATGTTGAGACTATTTTGCACCGGTATCATTCAAACAACTTGACTGAAAGTAGATCGTTATATGTGGTTGAATTCTTTTAAAAGTGTAATTCAGTAGCTGTCACATCAAAGTTACAGAAAATAATTGCTGGACAAAAGTGTGTGTGTGTGTGTGTGTGTGTGTGTGTGTGTGTGTGTGTGTGTGTGTGTGTGTGTGTTGGTAGTATACTCATAAACTACAACTAGTACATACTATACCCATAAGAATCTTCGGTCTTTTAAGGGGAGGTTTTTAGTTTGTTTTCTACTCCTCCAGCAATCTTAAAATTTAACCCCCTTGACCCTCTTTCAAGATAAATGTGTAAATTTTTCGATAGAAAAATGTCCCGGCTGAAAGCCGGTTCCTCATATATTACAGGCTCGCTATCGCTCGCCAGGATAAAATCGACACCTAAATGGCACGAAAGGTCTTAAAATTGACAGAAATGGGTCGAAAGTTCTTAAAATCGTCAAAATAATGGGGCGAACGTCTTAAAATTAGAAAAGCAATGGGGTTAAACATGAGGGAGAAAGGAGTCGAGAAAAAATCCCCCAAGTGGAAATCTCCCCTTAAACCCTAACTTTGAAACATTTGGAATATTAGTGTTTATAGAAATATACTGTATTATCTCATTTAAAGGTTCGATGCAGGTTCAAATGAGAGTAGTTTGATTGTGGGGTTTGTGTTGAAGGGTGTATTAGGTCAGCACCACTTCCTGCTTGTTACAATATCACTTGGTTATTATTATATGCCGGGTTAGCGTTGTACAACCACTAATAACAATAACACTAATAACAATAACACTAATAACAATAACACTAATAACAATAACAATAACACTAATAACAATAACAATAACACTAATAACAAAATGTCATGGACGTGTCGTTTATATCACTATGCTAGTATGTCTAGGTACGCTGCTTTATCGATTTAAATGTATATACAATACATTAATGTATATACAATACATTAATGTATATACAATACATTAATGTATATACAATACATTAATGTATATACAATACATTAATCATAAAACATATTACCATTTATTTTCAGTAAATTATAATCACAAATCAATCCTGATGGTTGTAATTGCTTAAGGGGAGATTTCCACTTGAGGGACTTTTTTCTTAACCCCTTTCTCCCTCATGTCTAGCCACATTGATTTTGAGATTTTAAGACGTTTGCCCCATTAGTTTGATGATTTTAAGAATTTCCCCCCCATTCTGTCAATTTTAAGACCTTCCGTGCCATTTAGGTGTCGAATTTATCCTGGCGAGCGATAGCGAGCCTGTAATTTAGGAGCAAGCGGCCTTCGGCCGGGACATTTTTCTACCGAAAAATGTACAAATTTATCTTGAAAGGGGGTCAAGGGGGTGAAATTTTAAGATTGCTGGAGGAGAAGGAAACAAACTAAATACCTCCCCTTAAGTAAAGGAATAATAGCTCCAGATATACTGTATATATCTGATTATGTGTACATGTGAAAAACGGAATCTGAAGGTAAATGCGGGGAAGAGTAAGGTTATGGTCTTTGAAAGGGGTGCAGTCACAGGAGTGTGAGGTCAGGTTGAACGTTTAAGTATTTGAGCAGTGTGTTGAGTAAAGATGAGAGTATGGATGAAGAAGTGCGGGAAAGGGTGCAACGGAGGAAGAGGGTTGTAGGAAGTATGAGAGCGGTGTGGTGTGGATGTAGATGTGATGGAAAGTGTGAAAAGGAACACCTTGAGATGGTTCGGCCATGTGGAACGTATGTGAAACGAGAGAATGACTAAGAGTGTATGAGATCGAGGTGGAAGGATAAAGAGGGAGAGGTAAACCGAGGGAGAGTTGGAAGGATGGAGTTAAGAAGTATATGCGAGAAAGCGGTGCTGGATGGGAGGAGGGGCGTCAACTGACTGGGGACAGAGGTGCATGGGGGCGATTCGTTCGTGGCCACTCCTTTGGGGATCACGGCGTCCGGCAAGAGATAAATAGATGTAAATGTCTAAATTGTGTGGCTAAGCAGTGTTGCACTTTACTACTTTGTGGAGGGCCCTGGGTTCACTCATCAGCTGGAGCACCTATGGTTTATTGGTCTATGGGCGTGGCTTTCCATACCCTTAGCTGCATTGGCGGACATTAGAGGTGCGGTAGATCAGTGTCGCTTGTACACATGCATATGCTACCACCTGATTAGCATGGGCGAGCTGATTGCATTGGTTACAGATTACATTCACATCCACAGCCACCCAAACAGTTCAGTAACATTCAACATGCACTTTACACAGTACATACAACCTTACTAAGCAGGACTAAGCCACCGTAGTGAGGTACAGAGGCTGTTATCGTCCCTTTGGGGATAGTCCGATCCTGCAGTGGATCATATAAGGCTGATGATGATGATGATGATGATGATGATGATGATGTAAATGAGCTGAATCTGTAACTTAAATTTTGTAACTAAACCCGTGTCCCTCTCTCCTTCCCCAGGCGGGCGCATCTTCGGACGTGTCTGGAGAAGTTGAAGGAGATGGTACCCCTGGGTCCTGATGGGTCGAGGCACACTACCTTGGGGCTCCTCACCAGGGCCAAGCATTTTATTAAGGTAAAGTACAATCTATTGGTTTTCACCGGGCGGAAAATGTAATCACTTAGCAGGTGATTTATTGATACATTATTTATCTACTAATTTATGTATTAATATATTTGTGTATGTATTCATTTTTTTGAATACATTAGTCATGTGTCCAGCATGAACAAGGTGGCCCACAGAAGCACTAAACACCACCACCCCAAAAAAATGAAATATATAGAAATATAATAATTAAATATATAAATATATGAATAAATAAATAATTATGATTAATGCAAAATTATATTAGTATTATGAGGACATTTTCATACTCTCACACTCTCGCTTACATACTCGCTTTATTGCATTTGGAATAATTAATAACAGCACGAACTATAAACCTCTCGCTGTCAAGCAAAAGACAGTTAGGCAACTTCCACACATTAATATTTGTCTTATTTGATTAAGGTAAAATATCAATATCGTATTATTATTATTATTATTATTATTATTATTATTATTATTATTTTGTATTTATTATTATTATTATTATTATTATTATTATTATTATTATTATTATTATATTATTCTATTATTCTTATTATTTTAAGTAATATTATTGTTGGTAAGTATTACGGAGGAGCACTTTGTTGACAAAAGTGTACTCCGCCTCCAATTGTGTTTTAACTTTACCAAAGACTACTGTTCGAAGCTTAAGTGTGCTGGTATTGTTGTATTTTCTTTGGTGCTTCGGTAGGATAAAAATAACTTATTTTTGTATTGGCTCCTCTATGATTTAGTGGTGCATTGATGGGGTTGGGTAACTTTTGACTAACTTGATATAGAAACAATATATGGAGTTAATTAAGGTTATATGTGGGGTAACTAATATTGTCCATTATATTAAGGGGGGTGACCTGCTTTTTGTTATTTCTGTCCTTTTCTCTCTTTCTCTGGCTTGTATCCATTCGGCCCCATTCAGCCAACTATTTTAAAACGTTTATCCCCATCTAGGTGTCGATTTCTTCCTGGCGAGCGATAGCGAGCCAGCATTATACGAAGAAATCCGGCTTTGCCGGAGAAATTTTTCGATCGAAAAATTTACAAATTTAGCCTGCTCTCAAACAAAAATAAACAAATATGCTGGCTCGCTACCGCTCACCAGTAAAAAATGTACACCTGGATGGGGATAAACGTCTTAAAACAGTAGGCTGAATGGGGCCAAATGGATACAAGCCAGAGAAAGATAGAAAGGGACAGAACAAAAACAGGTCACCCCCCTTAAGTCAGAACCTTTATTGATCTCCATGACTACGGATCTAGCCTGCTGGAAGGTAGGTGGAGTATAATGTAATACAATATAACACGATACAAATAGTCATGATAATTCTATTTTTCTAATTGAGACACACTGTCAAAATTATGGGCGTGAAAAAGAGTCTTTATTACTCTAAGGTACACTCGGATACCATAGTCTCTAGCCCACTCATAAATATTCCTGGACTTCACCTATTTCTAATTATGGAAGCATTACCTCTGGAAACGAATTGATGAATATAATTGTCCATACATCAACTACAAATATATACTGTGTGTGTGTTTGTGTGTTGGGCCCAGATAATGTTATTCATAGCCAACATCAACTACAAATATATACTGTGTGTGTGTTTGTGTGTTGAGCCCAGATAATGTTACTCATAGCCAACATCTACTCTCCATCTCGCTCTCTCTCCTTTTGTTCATCTCCATACGGTACATCATCTCCGCTCATCATCATTCATTTTACCTAGCCCCCAAGCCAACCAATACCCCCCCTTCTCTCCCCACCATTTTCCATGTAACCCCCCACCCCCCACCCCCACCCCCACCCCCCCTCCCCCATCATTCTTTATTGATTTTCCGGCCCTCTGTGACTAATGTTGGGCCGGGCATGTAAAGAGGTTGTGGTGGTGGTGGGGGGGGGGGGCAGAGAGAAAGAGAGAGAGAACGAGAGGTAAGTGTGTGTGGGTGTAGGTATGAGCGTGTGTGTGTTGGTGTATGTGTGTAGGTGTGAGTGTGCATGCCGATTCATAGTGCCAAATATTGCTCTTCATAGTGCCAAATATTGCTCTTCATAGTGCCAAATATTGCTCCTCATAGTGCCAAATATTGCTCTTCATAGTGCCAAATATTGCTCTTCATAGTGCCAAATATTGCTCTTCATAGTGCCAAATATTGCTCCTCATAGTGCCAAAATTGCTCTTCATAGTGCCAAATATTGCTCTTCATAGTGCCAAATATTGCTCTTCATAGTGCCAAATATTGCTCTTCATAGTGCCAAATATTGCTCTTCATAGTGCCAAATATTGCTCTTCATAGTGCCAAATATTGCTCTTCATAGTGCCAAATATTGAGCCAACAATTGAGTGCCAATTGTTGGCTAACATAGTGCCAAATAGGGTGCAAGTTGACAAGTGACATCCTAATATAGTATTATAAATATAGAACACTTTTTTTTGTGAGCGATTCTTTAGTAATGATACACTTCTAAATGTTTACATTTTATTGAGCCTCTTTCAGACATCATTACAGCCAGTAACCACTTAAGGGGAGATATCCACTTGAGGGACTTTTTTCTGGACCCCTTTCTCTCTCATGTCTAGCCCCATTGCTTTTGAGATTTTAAGATGTTTGCCCCATTAGTTTGACGATTTTAAGAAGTTTCACCCCATTTATGTCACTTTTAAGACCTTTCGTCCCATTTATGTGTCGATTTTTTCCTGGCGAGCGATAGCGAGCCTGTAATTTAAGAGGAACCGGCCTTCGACCGGGACATTTTTCTACCGAAAAATGTACAAATTATCTTGAAAAGGAATCAAGGGGGGGTGTAATTTCAAGCTTGATGGAAGTCTAGGAAACACACTAAAAACCTCCCCTTAAACTTATTGCTACCTGTGACATATCCTACTTGATTAATCGTAAATTGGACAAGGGTACGAAATACTTCAAGGAAAAAGAAAGTTAAAAAATTCAAAAGGTTTCCGTCATTCCAGGTTTGATTACAGACAAACGCTTGACGAAGCAATGGAGTAAATACAGAAATAAAGAAGTAAATTAGTAAAGCAGCTACAGTATAGTGAGAAAGAGAGGACATGAAATAAAGAAAGAGAGGACATGAAATAAAGAAAGAAAAGACATGAAATAAAGAAAGAGAGGACATGAAATAAAGAAAGAGAGGACATGAAATAAAGTACCGGTAGAGGGAGGAAATGAGGAGTTGTTAAGGCTGATGAGAAATGAACAGCAAGACTAATACCAGTACTTAACATGCTTTTAAAGTTAGCGTTTGCCCTTTTGAGATCCCCCCACTCACGCTCACTCTCACTCTCTCTCTCTCTCTCTCTCTCTCTCTCTCTCTCTCTCTCTCTCTCTCTCGAAATCGTGCACAATTTAGTCATTGTTCATGTTCCCTTATCTTTTTTAGAGGTCTGCATTTTGCAGAATATACAGCACCATAGCTTAATTACAAATGGAAAACAAACAAACACACTATGGGTCTTATCATTATTATCTAAACAGCTATACCTGATCTCCCCCTCTTCCTCTTCCTCCTTTCCCTTTTCTTCCCTTCCCCTCTTCCTCCTTCACCATCACCACCCCTTCCCTCCCCCCTCCCCTCCCAATTTCACATCACCCCCCTCCTCCCCCCCACTCTGTATATCACCTTTTCACCCAGGGACTGAAGGCAGACTTGTCTCCATGTTTGTTGACCTTTCCTTCTCCTCCTCCTCCTCCTCCTTCTCTTCTTCCTCCTTCTCTTCCTCCTCCTTCTTCTTCTTCCTCTTCCTCTTCCTCTTCCTCTTCCTCCTCCTCCTCCCCCTCCTCTCAATCTCATATCCCCCCTCCCCCCACTCAGTATTTCAGCTCTTCACTCCCCAACTGAAGGCAGACTCAGCTCCATGTTTGTTCGGCCTTCCCTCTCTCTCCTGGACTTGTAAAGATGTCTGGGGGGCCATGGGGAGGGGTGGAGAGGGGAGAGGAATGAGGGGAGAGGGGAGAGGGAGAGGGGTCGGGTATATGGATAGGGTTGAAACGCATGCAGAGAGAGATATATTTGAAACGCATGGAGAGAGAGAGATGAATGAATGAATGTGAGAGGGGAGAGGGAGAGGAGTTGGGTATATGGGTAGGGTTGAAACGCAAGCAAAAAGAGAGAGAGAGAGAGAGAGAGATAAAGAGTGAGAGTGAGAATGAGTTTGTTTGGTAGAGCGAGCACCATCAATACTGCCCACGCCACTACTCCTCAACAATTCACTAACTATTTAAGCCGGCATCACACGAGAGCTTTTATAGTCAACATTCGATGATCAATATTTTTCGGGCAACATTTCTGGAATATTTTGCACTGGTATCGGAAACTAGACGGGTGGTGGATGAATTTTGGTGTCAGAAATATTTTAAATTTGTATTTCATAAGCTGCCAGACCAGTGTTGAGGATATTATGTTTGAGGGATAAAGCGCTCGTGTGATACCGGCTTAACTGACACACTGACTGCTGTTATACAGGGGAACACGATAGAGGCATGCAGAAATAGAGGAAATGCAGTGAAATATGAATTAAAACACCTCCCCACCAAATGTGATTACACCTTTTCTTTCATTGTATTATGGATTATGTTAGACGATTATATTAATCTTACTTAGGAAATATTTCTGAATTAACACTAAGCATATCCGACGTTTTTTAGGGATTATTGTGCAATTTTCGAGCATTGTTTATGTTTAGGGTAGTGATCGAGAGAGTGAGAGCAAGAAGGAAGAAATGGGTAGGTGACGAGCAGGGCGGTTTTAGGAAGAGAAGAGGATGTGTAGATCAAACTTTTGCCTTGAAATGTGTTGTGGAGAAATATCTGGAGAAGGGACAAAAATTGTATGCTTCCTTTATGGACTTGCAGAAGGCCTATGACGTAATTGATAGAGAAGGTCTTTGGAATGTACTGAGAATATACGAAGTAGATGGCAAGTTGCTGAAAGCAGTAAAAAACATCTATGAGGGTGCAAAGGCATCAGTACGTTTGGAGAATGAACAGTTCTTTGATCTGAATGTTGGGTTAAAGCAAGGGTGTGTGATGTTCCCATGGTTGTTCAATATATATATGGATGGAGTCATGAAAGAAATACAAGGAAGAGCATTGGATGTTGGTGTACTGCTGTTTGCCGACGATACAGTTCTGATGAGCGATAGTGAATGGGAGTTGCAGGGTCTGATAAATATGTTTGGAATAGTGTGCTAAAAACGGAATCTGAAGGTAAATGCCGGGAAGAGTAAGGTTATGGTCTTTTAAAGGGGTGCAGTCACAGAGTGTGAGGTGAGGTTGAACGTCAGGCTATGGAGAATGTCGGCTCATTTAAGTATTTGTGCAGTGTGTTGAATAAAGATGGGAATATGGATGAAGAAGTGCGGGAGAGGGTGCAACAGGGGAAGAGGGTTGTAGGAACGCTGAAAGCAGTAACAAGAAATAGGGTGGTCAGCATGAAAGTAAAGAAGTCCTTGCATGACAGTGTGGTAATCCCGACATTGCCATACGGGAGAGAATCATGGATGTTGTTGGAGAGACAAAAACCAAGAGTGAGAGGGGTGGAAATAAGCTACTTGAGAAGTGCGTGTGGAGTTACATGGAGGGATAGACAGACGAATGAGGAACTACGAGAGCTGTGTGGTGTGGATGTAGATGTGCTGGAAAGTGTGAAAAGGAACACCTTGAGATGGTTCTGACCATGTGGAATGCATGGGAAGCGAGAGAATGACTAAGAGAGTGTACACGAGTGAGGTGAAAGGACAAAGAGGGAGAGGTAAAGCGAGAGAGAGGTGAAAGGGTGAAGTTAAGAAGTATATGCTTGAAAGCGGTGCTAGATGGGAGGAGGGGCATCAACTGACTGGGGACAGAGATGCATGGGGCGATTCGTTTGTGGCCAACCCTTCGGGGATCACGGCGTCCGGCAGTAGATAAGATAGATTTTATGTTTAGTCCTAGGCCCCCTTCCAGGTAAACACACACACGCACGCACGCACACGCACACGCACACACGCGCGCACACACACACACACACACACACACACACACACACACACACACACACACACACCGGAATCCCCTACATTCTAGATTTGTAAAGTTTTTCGGCAAAAGTGGGAGGTGTGGTGGAGTGGTCTTGTCACTGGACTGGTAATCCAATGGACCTGGGTTCGAATCCCGATATATCAATGGGAAAATATTATTGGGATGGAATTTGTGCTGTACCTAGTATTAGTCCATTACCACAAAGCCCACCGAAACGTCAAATATATACCCTCATTGTTCCCTGATTAAATAGCACTGTATGAATATTCCCATATTAAAAAAATATACTACAGGGGGACAATGCCTAGTGAGTTAATTGCTCAATAGGTGGCGTTCTGAGAGTGAGGGTCCGAGTCTAGGAGGTGAGGCAGTGAAATACTGGAGCGAGACAGCTTCAGAGATGGGGCTGCTTTGAGCCGTGAGTGAGCTACTAAGCCCCATGCATCCTGCGGAGGCAAGATGGCAGGGGCTGGTTGCAGCAAAAAGTGCTTCACATGTCTCACCCCGTAGACTGGAACAAAACCTCGCGGGCTTCACCGTTCAATGTATAACGGTTGAATGTACAGGCTCTTAGCCTATGCCCGAGAGGGAGTAGTTGGAATATAGACAAAAAAAGTCTAAAACCAGTTTCTCATACATGACTTGTAAGGTTCGCTATCTCTCGCCAGAAATAAAAAACACACATTCGCCACCTGAATGGAGCGAAGTGTATAATAATCGCTAACCTAATGGGGTGGAACAGGGAGTAGTTAAAGAAAAACAAAAAACCTCGCTTTAGATACAGCCAAGCAGGCCCCCCTAAATATTTTCTTCCTCTCCCCCCTCCCCCGACTAAATTAGTGCTGGGGTTAGTTGGGAAGGATATATATTAGTATTTTGCCTGTCCAGGAGAGAGAGAAAGAGAGAGAGAGAGAGAGAGAGAGAGAGAGAGAGAGAGAGAGAGAGAGAGAGAGAGAAGACAAACAGGAAGGGCCTAAGAGAAGAGCTGGGGACTAAGAATAAGAATACAGGAAGGGGAAATGCCCACAGGGAATGGGGCGGGGAGGGGGGGGGGGGGGGGAGAGTGGAGGGAAACATAATGGGAGGTGTGGGAGGGGGGAGGAAGTAAGTCAATGAGAGAGGGAGGGAAGGGAGAAAGGAAGGAGGGAGGAAGTAAGTCAATGAGAGAGGGAGGGAAGGGAGAAAGGAAGGAGGGAGGTAAGTAAGTGTGAAAGAGAGGGGGAGAGAGAGCGAGCAAGTGAGGAATTGATGAATTAAAGAAAGAAAGAGAGAGAGGTAGAGAGAGAGAGAGAAGGGAGGGGAGCTAGATGAGAGATGAGGTGTAATGGATGTAGAGAGGGGCGGCGTAGGGAAGATGGAAGGGGGGGGGGGGGGCTACTTCAAGGGGAAACAAAAGACGTTGCAACAAAAAACACCTAGTGGGAGAGAAAAGTGATGAGTCTAGGACTTAAGGTACTAATATATATATATATATATATATATATATATATATATATATATATAATATATATATATATATATATATATATATATATATATATATATATATATATATATATATATATATATTCTTTGGACGCCATTTTGGTGCCGTAATTAATATTAAGGGGACACTGACTGCTTTTTTGGCCTATAAATGAATTCATTCATAAATTCTTAGTTTCCTCGCTAGATATCCCTCACATAAATACAAAAATATAAATTTGTAAACTTTTTCGGTAGAGAAATGTTTCGGCCAAAGGCCGGTTCCTCTTACAATTTTAATTAATTTAATTGGAGGTGTTTGGTGTTCTGGTAAAGTTAATACAAAATAGAACATCAGTAGGTTCAGGGATATTTCGTAGTGAGGCCGGTCTATATGATCTGTGCCCCATGAATATTATTTCCTCTCACTCAAACATTAAGTTACCATGGTGCGTTTTTTTTTTTTTTTTTTTTTTTTTTTTTTTTTTTTTTTCTATATTCCAACTACTCCCTCTCGGGCATAGACTGAGAGCCTGTACATTCCACCGCTCAACACGGTGAAGCCCGTGAGGTCTTGTTCCAGCCTGGGGAGTGAGACATGTGAAGCATCCATCATGGCTCGAAGCAGCTCCATCTCTGAAATGAGATGGGAGTATGAACATGATTAGATTAATATCCAGTATTCGAGAATGGATAATAAGTCGTAGGCATGTGCTTTAACCGTCTTGGTGGTGTAACGGTTAAGGTGTCAAAAATCTGTGTGTGATAACCCGGGTTCGAATCCTGGTGGATCGCACATGTGCTTTCATTAATTTCATTGGAGGTGTTTGGTGTTGTGGTGAAGTTAATAAAAAATAGATTACAGGCTCGCTGTCGCTCGCCAGGAACAAAAACGAAACCTAAGTGGCACGATAGGTCTTAACATGTATAACGAATTGGGACGGAAGGTCTTACCATCGCCAAACAAATGGGCCGAACGTCTAAAAATCTAAACAATAATGGGACTAAACACGAAATACATTGCATTACAATGAAACTAATAATGAAGCATAAAGTGACTGAAAGGTGTACCGAACCATTCCAATATAACCAAAGAATAATGTAGTCATGAAAGGTGTACAAGTCATATATATAACCCAGGACTAACACTAGATAAAGAATAATGTAGTCATGAAAGGTGTACAAGTCATATATATAACCCAGGACTAACACTAGATAAAGTTAGCAGTGTAGGATCTGTGTCTCTTCTTAAGGGGGGTCACCTTCTTTTTTTTCTCTTTTTCTCCTTTTCTCTCTTTCTCTGGCTTGTATCCATTCGGCCCCATTCAGAAAACTGTTTTAAGACGTTTATTCCCATCCAGGTGTCGATTTTTTCCTGGCGAGCGACAGCGAGCCATCATTGTATGGAGAAATCCGGCTTCGCCGGAGAAATTTTTCTATCGAAAAATTTACAAATTTAGCTTGCTGTCAAAACAAAAAAATACATAATATTGACACCTGGATGGGGGTAAAAGTCTTAAAACAGTAGGCTGAATGGGGCCGAATGGATACAAGCCAAAGAGAGAGGGAGAGAAAGATAAACAAAGCGATGTGTCTCTCCCTAAGCCCCCATAAGCAAGTACCTCTCCCCAAACAATATATCTCTGGACGGGAATACAAGAACAGGCAGTAAATCGTGTTTGAGAGGTGCTGTGTGTGTGTGTGTGTGTGTGTGTGTGTGTGTGTGTGTGTGCGTGCGTGCGTGCGTGTTTGTTTGTTTGTTTGTTTGTTTGATTGTTTGTTTATGTGTGTGTGTGTTTTTTTTTTTTTTTTTTAAGAAGTCAAATAAAGGATATATATATAGAAATGTTAAATGGTGTTATTTAATGAGGTACTGTATGTAGGAGGCACTTCAAAATATTATATTGATACAGTGATCCGTGCGTGTGTTGTAGGTATTATAGGTGGTGATATTTATAGAGGTTTGTAAGAGTCTTTTCAGGGTGTTTGTACAGTATGCAGTACTTATATGTGCGGGTATTTTTTTGCAGGGTATTTCGGGAGCTTTTGTGAATTATTTCTATATGTCTGTTCTGTGATTTTCCTCCCCTATGTCCCAACTTCCAACTATACTTCTGGACATAAGCTTGAGACCTGTATACGGTGAAGTCTTATTCCAGATTACGAGTGAGACATCGAGACAGTTTGAGTGTTGCCACCAGCTCGTTTGTAATCTTACCTTCGTAAGACCTTGTGTTGTGAGAGGCAAATACATATGTTTGAAGAAATTTATCATCGGTTGTTTTTTATTGAGTCACTTAAGGGGAGGAAGACCGTTTTTCTGGACCCCCTTCTCCCTAATGTTTAACCCCCACTAGTTTTGAGATTATAAGACGTTCGGCCAATTTGGCCGATTTTAGTTTGGCAATTTTAACATCTTTCGCCCCATTTCGTTGTCAATTTTAAAACCTTTCGTGCCATATAGGTGTCGATTATTTCCTGGCGAGCGAAAAATTTCTACCGAAAAATGTACAAATTTATCTTGAAGGGGGTGTTTTTCTAAGCTTGATGGAGGTCTAGGGAGGAAACTACAAAAATATATGAATAAATTAATTGATAGACCAAACAAACGGCCAGTCTCCCCTTAATTAAGGATGCTTTGTTATGGTATAACATGTTATTCAGCGGTGTTTGAATAATCTATCTAGGAGTGTTTGTAGAAAAGCACTTAAAGATGTTTGTAGGAGGCATTTCAAGATGTTTTCCTAGTGATATATGTGAGTGTTGTGGTGGGAGGAACGACTGTGGTGGTGGTGGTGGTGGTCGTGGGAGGAACGACTGTGGTGGTGGTGGTGGCGGCGTGGTGGGAGGAACGACTGTGGTGGTGGTGGTGGTGGTCGTCGTGGGAGGAACGACTGTGGTGGTGGTAGTGGTCATGGGAGGAACGACTGTGGTGGTGGTGGTGGCGTGGTGGGAGGAACGACTGTGGTGGTGGTCGTGGGAGGAAGGACTGGCGGTGGTAGTGGTGGCGGTGGCGGTGGCGTGGCTAGGGGGAGTGAGGGCAAGTGAAATGTGGCAGGCTCTTACCCTAGACTTTTATGTTACTCGGCCAGAGATGGATGGCTCGGCAACACCACCAGGCAAAGGAAGAAGGAGAAGAGGAAGAGAGGGAAGTTAAAAAGAAAGAGGAAATACGATAAGAAGAGGGGAAGAGAGGAAGATAATAAGTGAGAGAGGAAAGAAGAGAGGAAGATCGTGAGGAAGAGAGAAGGAGAAGAAGGAAGACATAAATTGAAGGAGATGGGTAGAGCTAAATTATGCTTAACGTAAAGATCGTAAAGTAGAAGACGAGTAAGAAGCAAACAGGAAGGTAAGTAGAGTAAACCGAGGGGAAGAGTGCGAAGTGGAATATAACATGTACAGTAATAGTATCATACCACCACTACTACTACTACTACTACTACTAAAATAATAATAATAATAATGATAATGTTAGTAATTTTTATTATCATGAATATTATCATAATCTGTTTATTAAGGGCATATAATGCTATAATTATTTCTTATCGTTAGTCCCACCTGTCAAGAGAGAGTGAGAGTGAGTGAGTTGTATGCATTAATCTCTCTCTCTCTCGCTCGCTCGCTCTCTCTCTCTCTGTCTCTCTCTCTCTCTCTCTCTCTCTCTCTCTCTCTCTCTCTCTCTCTCTCTCCTCCTTCCTCTTTCCCTCGCTCTCCTCTTCCCCTCGCTCTTCTCCTCCCCCTCTCCCATTCCCCCTCTCCCCTTGCTATCTCTCACGCTCTCTGTCTCTCCCATGACCCCTATAGGCCTCTCTCCATCTCTCTCTCCATCTCACGGCAGCCTTATCTCTATGTTTTATGGCCACTTTTATCTATATTCTCCTCCGCCTTCCCAATTTAATCTGTGTTCCATTTTAATTCTCCCTCATCTTTATTCCCTCCTTTGTGTTCGATTTAAACATTTCCCTTATCTTTATCTTTAAACATTTCCCTTATCTTTATCGAATTGTGCTTGATCTTTTTCTCTCTGTTGTGTTCGATATTTGTTTCCTCTTCACTTTGTTTTCCTTTTGTTGTTTGATTTTCTTATTATTTTTATATATTTTTTTTTTCTTCCTCATATGTACTCCGTCTTTTGTGTTCGCGTATATTTCTTCATCATCCTTATTCCCTATTTTTAGTTCAGCTACATTTATGACATTTGTATTTCCCCATTTACTCGATGTTATGTCTACACCATTCTTATTCCCTCTTCGTTCAATGTTATGACTTCTTGATCTTTATTCCCTTTCATGGTTTTGCTAGTAGAGTTTTGACAGCCGATGTATTGAGTTTTGACAGCCGATGTATTGAGTTTTGACAGCCGATGTATTGAGTTTTGACAGCCGATGTATTGAGTTTTGTTACTTGTGTGTGGTGCTATGATATGTAAATGATCTTATTTGGGATTTCCAGGCTTTATTACAATTTGATGTATTTTGTTTCTCTCTCTCTCTCTCTCTCTCTCTCTCTCTCTCTCTCTCTCTCTCTCTCTCTCTCTCTCTCTCTCTCTCTCTCTCTCTCTTTTTTTTTTTTTTTCTCTAAACTTCACGACATTATATGGTGTTCTTACAGCTAAAATTCCAGTGATGAAACGTGGAATTATCTATAGCGAAACACATTTAAAATGCAAAAAATATATAGCATTGATATATTTATATATAATAGATACCAGTATATATTTATCAAAGATCCCTCTTTATGAAGTATGATAATTAATAATTATATTACCAAGATTTAGTACGGAACTGTGATATTCCTGAGCCAGTTATTAACCTCCGACTTGAACTGTTGTAGTGAGGTCAAGTGATGCAGAACCAGGTGATTCCACAGTCTTGCGTACTTTGGTAAGTAGGAACGAAGGTAGTGTTCTGTCCTAGCAAATGGAACACTGACCTGATGATACCTTGTGGATGCGGTTCTTGTTGCATATGATGTTGGTTGGGCAGGTTGTAGATGTAAGGCTGCCAGGTGTGGAGTGTGCATTTTTTGGGTGTTTGTATGTTACACAAACCCTGCGACATCCCGACGCTGTGTGTAGAGGCTGAAACCTGGGGGCATGATGTTCTTGTTCTTTGAGTTGGATCAAGTGTTCAGCTCTTTTCTGTATTTGGTCCAAAAGTTTCAAGTATGAGGGGGGACATGATGACCATGCAAGTGGAGAGAATTCCATCAATGGACAAGCTTGAGACTTATACAGAATAGCAACACCTTTAGTGTCCAGGGGATGTGATTCACGTCGAATGCAACCAAGTTTCCATGCAGCATTCTTTGTGATGTCCTTTACATGGCTGGTGAAAGACAGATTATCATTAAATTTTACTCCTAGAATTGTCACTTGACTCTGCATCTGAACCTTCCTCCCATCAAGCTGAATATCTGGTGGTGTATATGTTGGAATATCTTGTCTCCGAGAGATTAGCATTACTTGAGTTTTCTCCGGAGCAAGGTTCACTTGCCAGCGTTTTGCCCAAGAGGTGATACTATGTAAGGCATTGTTGATATGAGTGACGGTGGCTTGCCTCTCATCTTTGTTACAAGTGAATGTTAGAGTGCACTAGTCAGCATTAGCAAATGCCTCGGGGATGAGCTGCAGCATGTCATTGAAATAAACATTCCACAACAAAGGTCCTAGAACGCTGCCCTGTGGGACACTGGCTTTGATGGCATAGTTAGCAGAGTTATGTCCATTGACAACTGTGTGAAGTGTTCTGTCTTGCAGGCAATCATTGATGAGGTGAAGTAGAGCATCACACAACCCTAGACTCCTCAGTTTGGTGGTGATGCCCGCATGCCACACCCTGTCAAAGGCACCCGCGATGTAATTACGTAGGTGTCTTTTCCCATGTCAAGGGCCTGGTTCCACGTGGTAGATAAGTGGAGTAGCAAGTCTGCCGCAGATCTACCTTTCCTGAAGCCAAACTGCTTAGAGTTGAGTAGGTGATGTTTATCCAGAAAAGTTACAATTTTTGTTGCCAAGATTGACTCCAGAATTTTCCCAAAAGGAAAGAAGGGAGATTGGTCTGTAATTTTTTGGGTCTGTTCTGCTGCTTTTCTTGTGAATCGCCACAACTCTTGCTTCTTTCCATATTTTGGGCCACTGTTGCGAGATGAGGCAAATTCTGAAACATGGATTGTGAGTGGCTGGCATAGCTGAAGTGCGCAACGCTTCAAGATATTTGGACTGATGTTTCCTGGTCCAGTGGCCTTCTTGGGGTCAGCTTCCTCTAGTTTGCCGTTTCACATCATCTATGGTAATTGTGAAATCTCGTAACTGAGCATTGGTCTGTGCTGGTACAGCCGGAGGTGAGCGGTCTGGGTCTGGTACATTCATTTTACTTGAGAAGTAAGATGCCAGAATCTCAGCCGTGTCCTTACTGCAGATAGCCATGGATCCATCACATTTGCTTAAAGGTGGGCTTCAATCATCAGGAGCAAAAGCTTGTTGTTGTTTTAATTACGGCTAGTTACCCACCGATCGTTTTTGCTCTCCGACGTTCTTCTTCTTGCCCTGTAAGCTTTGATTTTTCCAGATCCTCTTTCTTCCACTTTCTGATGGCTTTGTAATCTGCAAGCACCTGTTCCATATTTATTGCAGGCAAGTTTATTGCAAATGCTGATGGATCCTGTGTGTGAGTTGGGCTTGGCTCTTTTGTCATTGTAACCATTGCTTTTAAACTTTTCTTATCAGCTGCAACTCTGCAGTTGGAAATCCAAACCATGAGCTGGTCTCCCGATTTGGCTTTATAGTTCTGGGCTAGGGATGAATTTCTTCTGTAAGGAACACAAACATTGTTGGGTAAAAAGCTTCAACTTGATGAGGAAACATCCTCCGATAGGCTAATCCTGGCCCATGAGATGTTATTGGAGTGCATTTTGGAAGTACCATCCCAATTTGGCCCTGTGCCATAACCAGGTTTGGTACGCTGTTGCCACAGCCGCCTCATCACTGATCAGCTGCAACATTTAACTGGTGGCCTTCGAGAAGACACATAGTTGTGGTCCGAAGATCCAGCTGTTGCCAAAGGTCGGCAGGAGGTGACCACATTATCTTAAGGTCACTGATTGACAATGGTCAAGTGGGATGCGCGCAGATATGATTGATGTTGGAAAACTTGACGTGATTTTGTCAGCGCCGGTCACAGTCACAGGTTTCATCCAAAAGAGCTCGCCAACCAGGTTGTTGTATTGTTCATGTCGCCGTACTATGATGAAGATGCTGACATGAGTGCTCATGCAATAACCTGGAACCTGTGTCGATGGTTGTTATGGAGGGGTAAACGATTGGGCTGATTCACCTTTGCCATTGTGGCCGATAACAGACACAGAAAAGAATAGAGTATAGTGCTGTTCCATAATAAGTAATTCCCAACTTCTGAAGAACATCCTTTCTAAATGGTCAGTTCGATTTACAATGGAAGAAGGTTGGAAAATGGAGATATTTATTTTCTTGCGAAAACAGACAGCAATTGCCACCCAAAGTGCCTCGAAGTGGCTGTCCTCAAGCCGGTACGCAGCCAGATCGTTGGTAATCCACTCGTCCTCATGGCTGACCATAATTGTCAGGAACTGTTGTCCATTTAAATTAACTGTTTTGTCAGTAGTAGCTATGATGTCAGGGTTGTGTT
>CM064497.1:49456229-49555693 GCA_032716605.1 Paralithodes platypus | reverse complement strand
ATCTGGGAGTAACAATATCGAGTAACCTAAAACCGAGTCAACAATGTTCAGAAGTGTTAAGAAGGCAAACAAAATAATTGGCTTTATAGGCAGGTCATTTGAGCATAAATCCAAAGAAGTTATCCTAACCCTTTACAATTCCTTAGTCCGCCCTCTTCGGGAATACTGGCGTTCAATCCTGGTGCCCTTATTACCAAAAAGATATAAACAAGCTAGAACGAGTTCAACGTAGAGTTACCAAAATGATACCTAGCCTAAAGAACAAACCATACGAAGAGCGTCTTAGAGAATTAAATCTATTTCCGTTAACCAGCGCAGATTAAGAGGCGACTTAATTCAAGTGTTCAAAATCATCAAGGCATCGACAATATGAACTGTAGTAAGTACTTCACTATCGACCAATCTAATTACACGCGGGGGAAACGGTTGCAAAATTAGTGGTAAATTTTTTAACTCGCACGAATCTAAGAATTCTCTCTTCAATCGAGTTGTCAACTTGGGGGATGGGCTTCCCCGAGGCGTTATAGACTGCAGCACCGTTGATGCATTTAAATTCCGCCTAGACAAATATCTCGCATCAAACCCGCGACTGACTGCGTTTGTAAATGAATAACTTTATCCTCCCTCAGTTACTAACCCATATGTCCCCTACTAACTTCCTAGTCCTGCCACGTTAGTGGCAGGGCAGTAGTTCCCTTTCCAATGTTCCCTTACCCACTCTAAACCACTGTTTGGACACTTGATCCTCAGTGTTTTGGAGGACAAAGCAACTAGAAGGCGTCACTAGACCTGTTGTGCTTGATTTCCTTTGTACTCCTTGTACTCTTTGTACGCTCTCTCTCTCTCTCTCTCTTTCTCTCTCCCTCTCTCTCTCTCTCTCTCTCTCTCTCTCTCGTCACTAGGTTGCCCCACTGCCAGGCCCTAAAATTACCTCAGGCCCGCGCCCTTGTCCTTGCCCTTGTTCAGAAAGAAAGGGAGAGAGAGAGGTTAGAGGCAGAGAGGCTCTGCTAGAGAGAGAAAGAGGAGAGAGGAGAGAAGGAGAGATGAGACTGGAGAGAGAGAAGGAATCAAAGCAGACATATTGCGACTAAGGGACGGCGAAGGGAAATACAGGTGGAGGATTGAAGGGGGTGAAGGAGAAGAGATACATAGGGAGAAGGGGAGAGAATAGGGGAAGCAGACTGGGGAGCTAACAGAAGGGAATTGGATTAGGGAAAGGAAGGTGGAAGTAGGGGAGGATTGAAGGGAGGAGAGGGGGTGAAGGAGGGGAGAGAATTAGGGAGAAGGGGATGAAGGAAGGGAGAGGAAAGGACAGGTGGTATTAAGGGGGGAAGGATGGTGGAAGGAGACTGACGGCCAGGTGTTGCAGAAACACGTGAAAACGAAGGAGAGAAGAGGGTAGGTGCGAAGAGAAAGGAGAGAGGAAAGTAGGGAGGAAAGGAGGGGTGAAATGGGGGAAGAAGGGAGAGGTGCAGGGATGGAAAATAGGAGGGGAGAAGGGATAGGAGTGGTGAATAGAGGGGGGAAAGGAGGGGTAAAGGGTGTGGAGAAGGGAAAGGGGAGGGGAGTAAAGGAAGTTGAGGGAGGGGAGAGAAGAGGTGAAGGAGGGGGGAGGGGGAGATGGTATGGATGAGAACACGCGAGCCAAGGGGAGGGCAAAATGGATCGAGTATTATTATATATATACGGAAGACACTCACACACGCACACGCACACACAGCCCGTAGCCTAGTAGGTAGAGCTCTCGTCTCACACACGAGGGGTCTGGGGTTCAATCCCCGGCCGGGCGGAGACAAATTGGGCTTGTCTCCTTTCATGTGTTAGCCTCAGTTCACCTAGCTGTAAATAGGTACCTGGAATAAGTGGACGACGTTTTGACGTCCCATCTGGGGTTGGCAAAAATGGTACAAGGCGAGATGGGTATCATATGGTTCACCTAAGCTGATGGCTACCTAAGCCTTCGGGCGAGACCGTACCGTCTATAGTGAGAATGGTACCATACAGATCCACCCTAAGCCTTCGTTTCCGATGTCGCCAATTGGCTAAAAATACAGACTACACACACATCCACAGCCATTCCAACGATACATATAACACCTACACATATAGGAGGCGGGAAATAACGAGCATGCTCACTCCCGCAATACAACTAGAGTAAGTACAACTAGAGTAAGTACACATACACACACACACACACACACCCGCACCCCTATCACCAAATAGAAGATTGAGAGAGAGAGAGAGAGAGAGAGAGAGAGAGAGAGAGAGAGAGAGAGAGAGAGAGAGAGAGAGAGAGAGAGAGAGAGAGAGAGAGAGAGAGAGAGAGAGAGAGAGGTGAGTAAGAATAACCAGTGTACAAGTTGGCAATAAGTAACACCAGATGGGGGGATGGCAATGTCAGGAATACATTAGTCCCACCAGGAGAGGGAGGCTGCTGCATTGCTAAACAAAAGTAATAATAATGAGAGAGAGAGAGAGAGAGAGAGAGAGAGAGACGAAAGAGGTTGTTAAGGGGGCTGACCTGTTTTTGTTCTGTCCTTTTCTATCTTTCTCTGGCTTGTATCCATTTGGCCCCATTCAGCCTACTGTTTTAAGAATTTTATCCCCATCCAGGTGTCAATTTTTTACTGGTGAGCGGTAGCGAGCCAGCATATTTTTTATTTTTGTTTGACAGCAGGCTAAATTTGTAAATTTTTCGATAGAAAAATGTCTCCGGCGAAGCCTGATTTTTTCATATAATGCTGGCTCGCTATCGCTCGCCAGGAAGAAATCGACACCTAGATGGGGATAAACGTCTTAAAATAGTTGGCTGAATGGGGCCGAATGGATACAAGCCAGAGAAAGAGAGAAAAGGACAGAAATAACAAAAGCAGGTCATCCCCCTATGAACTCTGAAAAGTGGACAGACTGAATCAAATCACCATTTGAGGAGGAGCACTTTATTGATAACGTTTCACAGGTGACCCGAAGAAACTATTTGCTAAACGTTGTCAATAAAGTGCTCCTTGTCAAAGGGTGTATGTAAACGGCTCCCAAAACGTTGCCAGAAATACAGAACACCGTTGCCGATAGAACATTGCTGAAATTTGTGTTCGTGTACATCCAACATTATAATGTAAATAATTATGGGTGTAACACTATCTGGACCAATGTCTTGTGGGTTCTTGTGATATTATATTTTATTATTATTGAGGATTTTGCTTGCTTTTGCCATTTTCGAGCAATCTATTGCAATGTTTGTGCCCAAAGCTAACAAATATGCTATGCTTTCCCAGACTTCCTTCAAACTAACAAAACTTCTTAAAATCTCCAAAAAAAGTATTGAAGAATTGGCCCCGTGCGTGAGAGGGGAGGCGGAAGTGTAGAAAGGGGCCAGTAGATTAGTAGGTGAGGACGCGGGGGAGGGGGAGGAGGTGATGGTGGGGGAGGAGGGGTGATGGGATGGGAGGGAGGTGATGGGAGGGGAGGGAGGTGATGGGAGAGGTGGGGTGATGGGAGGGGAGGGAGGGGTGATGGGAGAGGAAGAGTGCTAAAGAGGGATTTTATGGGAGGGGAGGGTTTAGAAAGAGGAGAAACTAATAAAGGAAATAGTTGGGATGGAAGGGGTGGTAGAAGATGAGAGGGAATGAATAAGGGAGGAGGAAGAGGAGAAATAAAAGACGGGAATGAATAAGGGAGGAGGAAGAGGAGAAACAAATGACGGGAATGAATGGGGTGGGAGGAATTGAGAAAGGAAAAGGGAAGCTGAAAAATATATAAAGGGAATGGATGGGATGGGGAGGGAGGAGAGGGGGAAGAAGAGGAGGGGGGGATTGAATAAGGAAAGAGGAGGAGGGCGATTGATAGAAGGGAGGGAATGGGAGGGTTAATTATTAAGAGGGGTCACCGTTTTTTTTATCTTTCTCTCCTTTTCTCTCTTTTGGCTTGTATCCATTCGGCCCCATTCAGCCAACTATTTTAAGACGTTTATCCCCATCCAGGTGTCGATATCTTCCTGGCGAGCGATAGCGAGCCAGCATTGTATGGAGAAATCCGGCTTCGCCGGTGACATTTTTCTATCGAAAAATGTACAAATTTTGCTTTCCGTCAAAACAAAAATATATATATGCTGGCTCGCTACCGCTCGCCAGGAAAATATTGACACCTGGATGGGGGTAAACGTAGGCTGAATGGGGCCGAATGGATGCAAGCCAAAGAGAGAGGGAGAGAAAGAGAAAAAAACGTGAGGTGGTCTCCCTTAAGAGGGATTGGATGGGGGAGGAAAAAGAGGAGACACGAAAGAAGGAGATGGTGGGACGGGAGGGAGTAATTGAGATGGTGGGACGGGAGGGAGTAATTGAGATGGTGGGACGGGAGGGAGTAATTGAGATGGTGGGACGGGAGGGAGTAATTGAGATGAGGGAGGAGGAAGCGGAGACATGCAATAGTGTTGATTTTGTTTTTTACACCAACCAACTTCACATCTAAACTCAATTAAGGGGAGGTATTTAGTTTGTTCCCTACGTTTTCATCAAGCTTAAAATTACACCCCGCTAGACCCCCTTTCAAGATAAATTTGTACATTTTTCGGTAGAAAAATGTCCCGGCCGGAGGCCGGTTGCTCTTAAATTACAGGCTCGCTATCGCTCGCCAGGAAAAAATTGACACCTTAATGGCACGAAAGGTCTTAAAATTGACAGAACTGGGGCAAAATGTCTTAAAATGACAAAACTACTAGAGCGAACGTCTTAAAATCTCAAAAGCAATGGGGCTAAACATGAGGAGGGAGAAAGAGGTTAACAAAAATCCTCCAGGTGGAAATCTCCCCTTAATGCAATCAACAAATACATGTGGCACTCCGAGGACTCGAACCCAGGATACTCACGTCGAAATTCAGCGCACTATGCATTACGCTATGAAGACAGTTAAGAAAGGAATGGATGGAAAGGGGGGAAGAGAAAGGAGGGGTGGGAGGGATTGGATAAGGATAGAGGGATTGGATAAGGATAGAGGGATTGGATAAGGATAGAGGGATTGGATAAGGATAGAGGGATTGAATAAGGATAGAGGGATTGGATAAGGATAGAGGGATTGGATAAGGATAGAGGGATTGGATAAGGATAAGGATAGAGGGATTGGATAAGGATAAGGATAGAGGGATTGGATAAGGATAGAGGGATTGGATAAGGATAGAGGGATTGCACAAAGTTAAATTAACCCCTTGCGTACCGACGACGTATTTTGCCACTTTGGTTGGGCTACTATTAGACGATTTTATTCATCTCAGGAAGGACGTCTACCCATTAAGAACTAATAGACTAGCTCTATTAAGGGGAGGTTTATAGTGTGTTCCCTATATTTCCATCAAGCTTACGATTACACCCCCTAGAACCCCTTTCAAGATAAATTTGTACATTTTTCGGTAGAAAAATTTCCCGGCCAAAGGCCGGTTCCTCTTAAATTACTGGCTCGCTATCGCTCGCCAGGAAAAAAATCGACACCTAATTGGCACGAAAGGTCTTAAAATTGACAGACATGGAGCGAAAGGTCTTAAAATCGCCAAACTAGTGGGGCGAAAGTCTTAAAATCTCATAAGCAATGGGGCTAACCATGAGGGAGAAAGGGGCCAAGAAAAAAATCCCTCAAGTCGAGACCTCCCCTTAATCCTTTGAGCTACCATAATTATATCCTTCCTAAGCTACGTAAAATAGTCTAAATGTAGCTGAAATCAAATACCAAGGACGTCACCGGTACTGAAAGGGTTAATGATGAATGGGAAGGGGGGGGGGGGGGGGAAGATAAAATGGGAGGAATGGGATAGGGAGAGAGGAGATGAGGAAGAGGTGAGAGAAATTGGATAAGGGGAGGGGATAGGGGAAATGAAGAACGGGAATAGACGGGATGGGAGAGGAAGGGAAAGACGAAGACGCAGAGGAGAGGGGAAGGGAAGAAGGGAAGAAGAGGAGGTTGGAAGAGAGGTATAGAAGAAACAAGGAAGGGGAGAATAGGGAAGGAGGGAACATGACGCACGAGCACGATGATTTAAGGGGGGTCACCGGCTTTTTTTGTATCTTTCTCTTCTTTTCTCTCTTTCCCTGGCTTGTATCCATTCGGCCCCTTTAAGTCAACTGTTTAAGACGTTCATCCCCATTCAGGTATCGATTTCTTCCTGGCGAGCGATAGCGAGCCAGCGTTGTATGGAGAAATCCGGCTTCGCTGGAGACATTTTTCTATTGAAACATTTACAAATTTACCTTGCTGTCAAAACAAAAATAAATATATGCTGGCTCGCTACCGCTCGCAAGGAAAATATTGACACCTGGGTGAGGATAAACGTCTTAAAACAATGGGCTGAATGGGGCCGAATGGATACAAGCCAAAGAGAGAGGGAGAGAAAGAGAAAAAAGCGAGGTGGGCACCCTTAAAGGCAGGGAGAGAGAGAGAGAGAGAGAGACCGATGATAGAGTGTGTCATGGTGAAAGAGAGAGTGCCAAGAGAGTATAATTATAGTAGTAGCCAAGGTCAGGAGTGCCACCACCCACCACCACCACCACCACCACCACCACCACCACCAACTGCAGTATCTCCACCACTGCCAATATTACCACCACTTGCAGTATAACCACCACCACAAATACCACCACCACCACCACCTGCAGTATCTCCACCACTGCCAATATTTAACCACCACGTGCCAGTATAACCACCACCACCACCACCACCTGCAGTATCTCCACCACTGCCAATATTACCACCACTTGCAGTATAACCACCACCACAAATACCACCACCACCACAACCACCTGCAGTATCTCCACCACTGCCAATATTACCACCACTTGCAGTATAACCACCACCACCACAACCACCTGCAGTATCTCCACCACTGCCAATATTACCACCACTTGCAGTATAACCACCACCACAAATACCACCACAACCACCTGCAGTATCTCCACCACTGCCAATATTACCACCACTTGCAGTATAACCACCACCACCACCACCACCTGCAGTATCGCCACCACTGCCAATATTACCACCTCTTGCAGTATAACCACCACCACAAATACCACCACCACCACAACCACCTGCAGTATCTCCACCACTGCCAATATTACCACCTCTTGCAGTATAACCACCACCACCACCTGCAGTATCTCCACCACTGCCAATATTACCACCACTTGCAGTATTACCACCACCACCACCACCACCTGCAGTATCACCACCACTGCCAATATTACCACCTCTTGCAGTATACCCACCACCACAAATACCACCACCACCACCAACACCACCTGCAGTTTATCCACCACTGCCAATATTACCACCTCTTGCAGTATAACCACCACCACAAATACCACCACCACCACCACCTGCAGTTTATCCACCTCTGCCAATATTACCACCTCTTGCAGTATAACCACCACCACAAATACCACCACCAACACCACCTGCAGTTTATCCACCACTGCCAATATTACCACCTCTTGCAGTATAACCACCACCACCACCACCTGCATTTTATCCACTACTGCCAATATTACCACCTGCAGTTTATCCACCACTGCCAATATTACCACCACTTGCAGTATAACCACCACCACCACCACCTGCATTTTATCCACCACTGCCAATATTACCACCTGCATTTTATCCACCACTGCCAATATTACCATCACTTGCAGTATAACCACCACCACAAATACCACCACCACCATCACTATTACCAACACCAACACCATCATGAATACTACCACCACCATCACTATTACCGCCACCACCATAAATACTACCCTCCACCATTATTATCACCTCCAATTTCACCACCTGCAATATCGCCATTATCACCATCACTATTCATTGAGATTGTTCTTAAGCTGCATAAAATCGCCTAATGTTATACAAAATTAAATGTAAAATGGAGTCCTAGGTACTTAAGGGGTTAATGTTACATCATATTATTTGACTCACATTAGAAATCTCACATCTAGACATTAAAGGGGTAAAATATGCCTCAATTGGCCTCTAGATTCCCACAGGTCCTTCATAAGATGCATAAAATAGTTTGAAGGTAACTAGAATAATGCAAAAATGGGAGCGACCTGATTGAAAAAGATAATAGTTAGCCTTCTATCCTGGGTCCGATCAATAACGGTGAAACTCTAGGGTAAACGCCAATCACGTTTCACTTACTGATAGTCCATCTTCTTGAACATTTTTCGGTTATCATTTATTTATTTTTCGATGTGGATGAGGGAGACAAAAGGCAGAACTGCCCGTGATAAGTGCCTCCCCTAGAGTTGAAAGAATGACAGGGCCAAAATCAAGGAACGTTCGAGCCAAAAAGCCTGGACACACGGAGTTTGAAGCAATTTAAGTCATAGGATGAGGGGAAGATGGATTCAGGGAGAGAGTTCCAGAGCTCAGCTGTTGAATAGAAGAAAGGTTGGGAATATCGTTTCACTCTTGGGTTGGAGAGTTGCAGAGTAGGGGTGGGATTGTGTTGCAAGACGAGTGCTTCGTACTTTACGTAGAGTAGGCGGTATACACTGAGAGAGCTCTGAGGAACACTCATTATTGTAATAGCGGTAGAATAGCGAGAGAGATGTAACATTGCTGCAAAGAGAGATTGCAAAGAGTCAGTGAGTGGACGTGAGTTAATGAGACGAAAGGCTTTCTTTTCTACTTAGTCAAGAAGTGATGTGTGAGAGGATCCTCCCCACACATGCGAACAATACTCAATACATGGACGCACTGTGCCCCTGGAGTTGTGCGGCTATGTTTGCGTCTCGATGTGTACATGTGAGTGTTATGTCGTCTGCGTAAGAGGCTGTGTGTATCTGGGGTGTGGGGGGTATGGGTAGGTCGTGCATGTATAAGTTGGAGAGTATTTGTGATCTATGCGATGTACCGGTACTCGAATAACTCCTAATCCAGTGATACCTCGATATCTTGTATTCTGGCTCTACACTAGATAATTTATTCAGTTCAGGAAAGGCCTCCCATAGTCAGAGATAACCCCTTCAGCACGATGACGTCATTTTCGTCTTATTATGGTTACCATTTAATTTAGCTTGTAATCAAATACGTTCTCAATATACCGTACCTTCTGAATAACACAGAACCTTCTTATACTGCTTACAATCGTATATTGTTAGCCAGAATAAAAGGTACAAAAGGCATCATCGTGCGGAAAGGGTTAAGAAATCCAGAAATATGTATGGACAAATAAATACCCTCATTGTTCCCTGATTAGATAGTACCGTATGAATGTTCCTATATTAAAAAAATATGCTATAGGGGGGCAATGCCTAGTGAGTTCATTGCTCAATAGGTGGCATTCTGAGAGTGAGGGTCCGAGTCTAGGAGATGAGACAGTGAAGCATTGGAGCGAGGCAGCTTCAGAGATGGGGCTGCTTCGAGCCATGAGTGAGCAACTAAGCCCCATGCATCCTGCGAAGGCAAGATGGCAGGGGCTTGTTGCAGCTATAAGTGCTTCACATGTCTCACCCCCTAGACTGGAACGAGACCTCACAGGCTTCACCGTTCAATAACGGTACTATCAGTACAGGCTCTCAGCCTATGCCTGATGGAATATAGAAAAAAAAAAAAAAACATTTTACAGTCTATGATACCTTGTTTTCATGTATTCTGCCTATCACTAGTCGGTTTTATTATGCTTGGAAGAGACCTGTAATCAGAGGGTTAACCCAGGAAGCGCGCACCATTGGTATTTGAAAGTGCCCGCCGGGCGAGGATGTTTTCATACACTCCCGACTAAAATTGTCATTATCCGATAAATATCGTTGAATATTACTTATTACTTATACTTATTCATATGCACCTATTTTACGTTTAATATGAAGATATTAACATGTAACAGCAATAAAACAAGTGGGAATAATATTTGGGGTGTGAAAAAGACGTATTATTGCCGACCGGTCCATTCATGAGGGGAGAGCCGCGGCGGCATATATCCTCTCCTCCCGAGTTCTCAAGCGACACTGGCGTCTCTAAGTAGAAGTTTCTCTCTTGCCATGATCTCTATATAAGTCACACACGACCTTGAAACCGGGTGAGGGATATTGGCGCGGAAAATATACCGATAAACCAGGGAATACGAGGAAATATAGGTGATAATTGAAGGGGGGGGGGGGTTGAAACATGTGGAGGAGTGATAGAAGGTATGGAGGGGAATTATCTCACTTAATCACATATTCCTTTGTTTTGAGTGCCACTGGGGTCTTTTAAAAGGCTTTTTTTAGGCCTTGGATCTTAAGAGTCCCGTCGCATTCACCCAGTAAAACCTCATAAGAGTCTCGGCGCTGTTCCCGGGTTAAGAAAGCCTAATTATGTGTTGACTAATGCAATGTACCAGAATAGCTCCTTCATCCCAGCATTAGCTTGTCTTTTCTTATTTTCTGTTTGACATTAAACGATATTTACTAAGCTTAGGAAAGATGTCTCGTAGTCAAGTGCTGTATTATGTGTGGACTAATGTGATGTCTTTTCCGCAGACGAGGTGGACATCCTGGGGTACGCCAGCAATCAGAGTGATACCGACGACCACTCTTCCATCCAGTCCTCGGGCAGTGACGGTGTTACCCTTTCTACCCGGCGCCTCACCCTTACTGAGACACCCACCTCCTCTCATCTTCCTCTCTAGGTTTGTTGTAAAGTGTTGAAAAGTATTGTGATGTGTTGTATTGTGTTACCTTTACTGAGTTACCACCCACCATCTCTATGTTTGTCCTGTTGTGGTACATTGTGTTGTGTTACCCTTACCGAATCACCCACCATCCCCACCTGCCTCTCTTGGTGTGTACTGTTGTGTTACCATTTACTAAGTCACCCTCTTCCTCCCACCTGACTGTGTGATGTGTTGTTGTTGTTGTTGTTGTTGTTGTTGTTGTTGTTGTTGTTGTTGTTGTTGTTGTTGTTGTTGTTGTTGTTGTTGTTGTTGTTGTTGTTGTTGTTGTTGTTGTTGTTGTTGTTGTTGTTGTTGTTGTTGTTGTTGTTGTTGTTGTTGTTGTTGTTGTTGTTGTTGTTGTTGTTGTTGTTGTTGTTGTTGTTGTTGTTGTTGTTGTTGTTCCCCAGTCTGTCTGACCGAATAGCCCCAAGGTCCCGAGCAAGGCGAAGGCCATAGCCAAGCGCCCCCACAGAACCCTCCCTGTATTACCACTAAGAAAGCCCAGGTGACCGAAGCCGCTACCAGGCGAGGGGGCGAGGCGAGTGCGGAAACGCCCGGGACACCAAGCCCCACCCAGGGCCCTGTGCCCCTTAACAATTATGAAGGGAAAGTTGAGGGGCAAGGGAAAAATGTGACGCTTTGGCTCCCAGTCTGCCAACCTCTAGGTTGGCAGCAGAGAGGTCAATCCACGGAAGAGACGCCACCACTTGAGATCTAGAAAATATATAAGCGAAAGAAACAGTTAGAGTAAGCTCTGGGTATGGCAGAGAATGCTCAACTCTCACTCTGATAGACCAGCCCATCACCACTGTGTGATGTGTTGTGTTATGCTGTGCTGTCTGCACTGAGGCTATGTTGAAATTGTTTTATGTGCACAATAATTAGTGTTTGAGTTTATTTATGTGTGTTATGTAAGCCGTCCATTCCATCAATATGTATGGTGGCAAGTTTGAAACTTAGCTTCTTATAGATTTACGATATAATACTAATTTTGCCATTAGAGTGTTTTGTTATAGACTAGGGTAGTCTACTTTGCTTTTTAGAAAGAGTTAAGTAACAACGTTTTTTTTTCTTCTTAAACAGACGAGAAATTTCATCACCAAGCAGACGATATCCTGACACTTAATTGTGGAATGAGAAATTGCTACATCCCTGATTCATTTATATAATTTGTGTTCATAATTTAGAACATATTTCATTTTTAAAAACAAGACACAGCTCTGTTATCAAGATAAGGACTTGATAAGATGAATGGACTTAAAGACTATCTGATATGGTCGAATATAATACTGCACAGTTTATTGGAAACGGGTAATATGCAGGATATCGGCATTTACGTGGCAGAATATTACTATTAGTATATCCGCTGTATGTAGGCGAGAAATCATGACCGCTATCCTCTGTAACTCAAAAACGACGAGTAGTCGAGCTAATATTTCTACCAGTTGGGAAGAGTCAGTCAAGGAATAGATGTGGAAATTTACAGCCAATTTGCTACAGCCCTTTTTGAGTTACAGAGGATAGAGTTCATGATTTCCCGCCTACTTACAGCGAATAGACTATATGCACTGATGTCTATCAAGGTATTATTGAGAGTATGAATATTATGTGAATAGGTTTCCGATACATGCTCTACCTTTTCTCTTTGAACAAAATCAGAAAGAAAAATAGATATGTCTTGGTCTTTCAGGCAAAATTTGACAAACCGAGGTGTGTCACATTTCCAGCCAAGGTCTTCCCCCAATTTGTTCAAAATATGAGGATTTTACTGTACTGATAGCTATAAATGTGTTATTGTGACGATAGATATAAATATATTTTCTATTATTAGCCTTCGATTCTTCTAAATGTGATTCGGTCATTGCAGGTGTTGGTGAGAGAGTAGCAGAGTGTGGCTGAGTTGAAGGAAGAGCCGGTCCTGCTCCGACACTGACCAACCAGGGACCGGAGGAGCGAGGGACAGATGCACGGACGGATAGAAGGGGAGGAACACCGTCGCCAGGCAGCCATCCAGAAAAATGCTGGAGATTGCTGTAAGCTATCAAGGCAGGGAGATCACTAGAGAAATGAGGCGAGGAGGAAAAAATGACAATGGAAGCCAGAAAAAACTGTAGACGACTATGTAGATGACTATTTACAGAGATGGCCAAGAAAATAATGAGGCAACTATGGATATCCCCATTTTCAATCGAGACCAACAAATAACTGTAGACATTGTAATCCTGGAAAATATTTTAGACAGTAAAACAAGAATGACACTCTAGAAAATGAAAACCTGAAATGAAACACTAGACTACGGATCTGAGACCTGAAGAAAAATATTGTAGACAAAGAAATTGAAGAAAAATACCTTAGGTAATGGCCGGCAGAATTTCCGCTGAAGTGCAAGAGAGGGACCAACAAAACGAGCCAAATATGAGAAGTTATTTTCTAAATTAAATGAACAGAAGACTCAGGAATTGGATATCTTCATTAATTCTGGTGTCCTCTTCTTCATCCACCCATCGCTCTCCACTTCATCAAGAATATCAACTCTTTCTGGCTTCCATGTCACTGTGAACAATTACATCTACTGTATATATTATACAGGATCTTTTTTATGTACGATGATGTGACAGATTCAGAGTATGGATGGATGTTGCGTAAAATGGATTATCTTGGATCCATACTGGCGCGAATAGATTGTACCAAGGATCGTCTATGTAAGCTCCTCCCCCCTCCTCCCCCTCTCTTAGTCCCTGGTTGAAAAAATAGTAAAACAATTAAATATAAATATATATATATATAAAGCAGGACGGGCACACACCTTCCAGCCACCACTGCCACATTGCTTAGAAGATTTTTATTTTTTTGTCTTTGAATTCAAGAGAGAGAGAGAGAATGATATAAAAAAAGCAAAAAAAGCACATTGTTACTGTAGATGTGAGGCTTAAGGAGGCTTATTTTTTGTTTTGATCATGCGTGGAGATATAACAAAGTGGTGGAGATAAACATAGTGCTCGACTGGTGATGACACGCTGACTGATATCCACAATATTTTTCTCTAATTATTCTCCTCATGAGATGTATGTATAACTGCTCTTTGTCATATGTAAGATTTCTAAAATTTTTCCTCCCACTCTCCCATAAGAAAAAGATAATATATAGACTGTATGTTAAGATAAAAGATAAATAAAACAAGCCCATATCTTCCATCCAGCTTAGCATGAGGAAACTGAATACAAGATAACTAAAGTGCGTTGGAAGGCAGACAAGCACACAATCAGTTCTAGTCACACAAAACATCCCCGAGATGGACGTCTTTTAGAACACAAAGAAAGCAATTGAAGTTTGTGATGCATGAAGAGTTATTCCTTCTCTGTATTACATTTTAAGCTCTTTCAATTCCAAGCATTGGAAATAGTTAATATGCAAAGAAAAGAGAGAGAGAGAGAGAGAGAGAGAGAGAGAGAGAGGAAACCATTGCATGTGTTTTAAGAGACAAAGATGAAAATTGACATGAAGATGCAAATATTTCAGATACTGTACCTTACTTGGAAAATAAGTTTTGTAGTATTTTCTGAGAATAAGAAAGAGGAGTGGGAGAATGAAGCAATTTTCCCAACCTCTTTGTCTTTTATCCACTTTAAGGTGATCTAGAAAGGTAGTAGAGAACCATTTGTCGTTAATGACTGTACACCCATGAACAAGAGCAAAGTTCCACCTTCATAATTACAAATTACTTTTCCTTTATTGGTTTAATACAAAAAACAAAACAAAAATAATCCTGAACCACACTGAACAAGACTGAACAAACTGGCTTTGTTTATGTTAGTTAAGGATATTTTAACATTTGTAACTAGAGAGATGACGAGTGAGGAAATTATGGCGGTAGGACCCAACTTTGTACCGTGACTGTACCGGTTGTTCCCATAAGGGTGTGTTTACAATTCTGTCTCGTCGTTCCTCTTCCTCTCTCTGATATATAATTGTAGTGCTCACAGGGGGAGACAGTGAGAATATCCGGTGATAGGTTAAGGGGGTCACCGTTTTTTTTTTTTTTTATCTTTCTCTCCTTTTTTCTCTTTCCCTGGCTTGTATCCATTTGACCACATTCAGCCAACTGTTTTAAGACGTTTATCCACATCCAAGTGTCAATTTCTTCCTGGCGAGCGATAGCGAGCCAGCATTGTATGGAGAAATCCGGCTTTGCCGGAGAAATTTCTCTATCGAAAAATGTACAAATTAAGCTTGCTGTCAAAAAAAAAATACAGTAAACCCCCGCTAACTCGGACTCTTTTTAGTCGGAAACCCGCACTTCTCGGAATGGCATCGGCCTCTCGGAAATTTCCGAGTTGGGCGGGATTTGTGTCCGGTTTACAATGTTCTCTCACTCCGTTTTAAGTGATTTTAGGATGAATTGAAGCCTGTGCCTTTTACTTATTGTGTTAATATTAATTACTATGTACTGTACTGTCCCTGAAATCATAATAAGGTTCGTATTTGTCATTAATATGATGAATTTCACATTAAAAAAAAAAAAAAAAAAATTTTGATCTCGATTTTCTCTGACGCAGACTTTCCTCTTATAATTCGGAATTTTCCCTCTCTTAAGTCGGTCATAAGTCGGACTTCGGACATCTCGGAAAATCGGGCTTCTCGGAAGTGGTCTCCCCCCAATTAGTCCGAATTAGCGAGGGTTTACTGTATATATATATATGCTGGCTCGACAGGAAAATATTGACACCTGGATGGGGGTAAACGTCTTAAAACAGTAGGCTGAATGGAGCCGAATGGATACAAGCCAAAGAGAGAGGGAGAGAAAGAGAAAAAAAGCGAGGTGGGCTCCCTTAAAGCGACGTGGATGGATACAAGCCAAAGAGAGAGGGAGAGAAAGAGAAAAAAAGCGAGGTGGGCTCCCTTAAAGCGACGTGGTGAAAATAATCAATCTTAATTTAATGCAAAACGGTGAAAACAACAGTTCTTATGTTAAGGCAAGTTGGTAAATGTAATTGGTTAAAACGAGGTGGTGAGTATATCCGGTAATAGGTTTAGTGGGGGTGGTGAAAATATTGGATAACACTATCTGGTGCGATGTCTTGGGGTTTATTATGATATTTTGTTTCATTATTATTGAAGATTTTGGTTGCTATTGCCATATTCGAACAAAATATTTGTAGCTTGTCCCCCTAAACTAAAAGAAATACTTCCCCAGACCCCCTTCAACCTAAAAAAGTCCCCTTGACCCTCTTCAACCTAAAACACACACCCCCCACATCCCATTCAAGCTACATTTTTTTGGTAGACAAAAGTCCCGGTCAGTGGCAGGTTTCTCCTAAATTGCAGGATCAGTATCGATTGCCAAGACAAAATCAACACTTGAATAGGGTAAAGTGTCTTATAATCACTAAATTAACGAGGTGAAAGGTATTAAAATCTACAAACTAATTGAGTGGAACAGCGAGTGTCCAAAAAGACTGCCTGGCACCAGATAGGGTTAAGGCGAGGCGAGAATATCAATGATATGGTTAGTGCCCTGCCCAGGAGCCCCCTCTTCCCCCTCTCTCTCTATTTCTCTCTATCTCTCTCTCTAGCAGCCCGGTCCATTTCAAGAGCAACGTATTTTGTCCGAAAATTGTTTCAAGAAAGTTTCCTCGTCGCCTGTATTTTCTTTCCATTTTTGTTTTTGCCCTGTCTCTCCCGCCACGGCAAACATCACCTTGTGAGTTATTGTACGGTCAGAATCCATAGTTCCTGCCCACCATTGTTTTGAATTGAATAAATGCAAAGGCTGTTGATATCTTGAGTGCCTGGAACCGCTATGTCAACATAGTGGAGGCAGGAAGGTTACTGTTGTTTAGGCGTACAAGCTATCAATTGACCATGTGTGAGTTTTGGACTACAGTTTAAGGAAGTTCAAGCTGTTAACATCGATATTAAGCAGAAATACAAACAAATGTGAGTTTGTGATGCACAGAAATTGTACTGAATTTTATTTTATGCATTCATAAATGCACCACAATCATATTTCAGTTGATAATATTGTTAAATATCGGGGTTTACAGCTTCAACTACTTAATAACCTAAGACTCACAAGCTTTCGATAGCCATGGCTTTGGCTTCACTCAGAGCAAAGGTGGGAAGGAACTATTGTTGTTGCCTGTACCTCAGTGCGCTCTTTGGCTCTTGAAGTTGTCATCCTGTGGTGACCTGTGTTTATAAATATAAATGTGTGTACAGTATATATTTTTTGGTTATAATTGTTGGTTTTCTAGTGGGCAGAATATAACACCCGTTTTGATTGTACTGCGGCGTTCTAGCATTCCGATCCCGGAAGTATTCAGCGTAAGTGGTTCGAGTGTAGTCAAGAGTTGTACAAAAATCACAAAAAAAGTGACATTTTATTTTTAATGTTTTAGAAAGTGGATTTGTTATACTGCCACCAAAGAAAGTTTTTTTTTTTTTTTTTTTTTTTACTCTATAAAAAGTGGATTTGTTCTACTGCCACTATTACTGCCACGAATGACTTTCTCATCAGTGAAAGTTAACCGAAGACAAACTAACAAGCAAGCAAGAATACCACACTGTGTAGATATCTGTGATAGACCCTTGAGAAAAAAAACAAAGATATATGAGATGCAAGTGAGATAGGTATAATAACTTTTTTACACTTATAACAACTGAACGCAATAACTACTGCCAGTTGTGTGCCACCCTATACAGCATTTGTGACCAAGAGCCAGACATCCAGGCAGGGGATCTCCCTCGAGAAACTCCGGTCAAATGTCTCTCTCATCAACACTCTCTTCATCTTTCACCGGGCCAGAGATTTCATACTTATTCATACAACTCCATACACCTTAGCCCTTTCAGTATATCGTGACACAGTCTTTCATTATATTCTGTGATTCTTAGATAATTGTATTAAGTTTATTAGCGGTCTGCAGGAGTAAATGTTATAAAGGAATAGATTTTACAACTTGGCCTGCCTGAGGTCCTTCTCATGCTGTATAGAATTGTTAAATTGTCGCTGGAAGAATATGAACAATAGCTTATCCATTACTGAAAGGGGTCCGGTTTCAGTCATGTAAAGTTGAAATGACAGCGGTGAGTGAAAACACTACATGAGGATGGGCCTTACTTATAACAATGTTTCGTGATGCAGCATCTTCAGGTCGAATTTAAGAAGCTGTAAAGAAACTGTAAAGCGAAATGCTATCATAAAACGGGCACATCCTCGTGTGGTAGTGAGAACTTTCATCCTTTACCAACTGATATCTTGACACTTACTGCAGCATAAGAATCTGACTACATCTCCTGTTTCATATTTATAGATTGGTTGCAAGAAATGTCATCCCCTAGCAGCTGATACCTTGACACTTCATTGAAGCAATAGAAGAGAACATAATAATTAATAGTTTGTTACAAGATATTTTATCCCTCTAACTAATTGTATTCTTTGTCAGAGTTAGAGGGTCAATTTAGATATTCTTTAACCCTTTCATCCCTGGAGGTTCTTCCTAAATTCATTAAAGTCTATGTAGGATTAATAATATACTGTAGTTGGCATAATTATTTACCGTGAGAGAAGGCCTGGCACCGGAGTTTTGTGAAGTGAGAGCCTGCTAACCTGGAGCCTGGCGTACCCTGAAAATGAGTTGGTGCCACGATATATCTGGGCCGGGGGTCCCTGGGCTGTCTCTTCCCTGTACAGTGTAAATACTGACAAACTCACTTCAAACTAACTTGCCACCATAAACTCACCCTATTAATGTAGTCTGGAATGCATGTTTGGTTGTCAGTTGCTTTGTGGATATTCTAGATGAGTAATGAAGAACTGTTATTGTAAGCCAGGTTAAATCCTGGTGGATAACTTGCTTGCTTTCATTAATTTCTTTGGGAGGTGTTTGGTGTTAGAGTGAAATGAATAAAACATAGATTATAATCCAAAGATAAAAAATAAATCCTCACCCAATATTAATGATCAGAATTGAATTTTATTGTCGGTGGTTTGTGGTTCTTGAAGCTGAATAAGGAAGAACTGTTGTTATATCCAAAATAATTGATATATTAAAGACCACTGAGAAATAACTGCGGTGAAGGTTGGAGTAATATATGAGGAGTAGCTGCGAGGATAAGGGTGGACTGCGGTGCCAAGTTACTTTGAAGTGAGTATAGTACAAGATGTTAGAGTCTGGACACAGGGTACCAGCTGCCCCCGCAGGACTCCTGCTAGCTTTAATTCTATACTGATTCCAATGGGAGTTTATATTTTTCATTCTTCAATTATTTTCTCTGTAGAATTTATTTATTATGATTATTATATATTGGTAATTGGCCCCAAATGTCACAGTTGCATTACTGGTAATAAATTATTTAATTTCCTTACCGACTAGGTTATACAGCAAATTCATCAAATTATTTAGAAAATAGCACATTATAGATTAGATAATTATTTTAGGTAAAGTTCAAATTATTTTCCCTAATGATTTGTAGTGTGTCATCTAGAGAGCAGAGCCCGGATACTCAGAGCGTTGAGAGGCGTAACAGTCCAATGAAATAACAGCTTATGACTTGCTTGCAATATCATAATTATCCCATACTGGTGAAAAATTATCAGTTGAGTTTCAATGGTGTCAGAAAAAAAAGTCAACTGTCAAGATTAAACGGTGATAAGGAGTTGCGACGCTGTGAAAGCTTTTGAGTACCTGGCCCCTGGTCCCTTGGCCTGACCCAGACGCACACCAATAAACTCGTCCATGTACACCAGCCACCTGTGCACATATATGCCATTCTGTTGTGCACACCATCGCTGCTCATACCTGTGAGGAGTCCGTCACATACACAACCACTGCTTATGTGTACAGTACACCATAAACTGCTGCTCATGTGTACACCTGAAACTGTCACCTGTGCATTTGATAGTTAATTGTTCTGTCGGGTTCCAAAGTCTTTTAATGCCTCACCTTCAGCTTCAGTTTTCTCTGTGACTACATTATATAATTCCTACCACCTGAAAAAAACATGAAGATTGCAGCTTTGTTGAGAAATGTTAAGTTATTTAGTTGTACAACCTTACACCCAGTGGTAAATGAAGCCGAAGATAGAGAGATGACAGGACCTGTTGATGGTGACTGTACATGACTAGCGTTAATGTGTATGTTAGACGGTGGTGTATACTGGAGGTGACTGTATGTACGTCAGTGACTATGTGTGCGCCAGCAACTTTGTGTGTACCAGCGACTGTGTACACCAGTGACTGTATGCCAGTGGTTCTGTGTACTGTATACCAGTGACTGTGTATGCCAGTGACTGAGTGTGCGCCAGTGACTGTGTGTACAGCATGCCGTGACACCACCAGCAAGCCGTCCTGTGGCCTAGGTGGTGTAGCCAGAACTCTTTAATTCACAGGAATGTAAACTCTTCAGTTTGATTCTCAATGAGTATTTTTGTGGAATTATTTAAGGTTTTAAAGGAACAGGAACTTATTCTCTAAAATGTAAGGTTATATAATTTATTTTATTTGTTCTTGCTCTTCTTAGAGTGTTATGGACAGGGAATATTGTCCTTATAATATTGTTTTCTTTGAATTTTATTTTACTCAATCCCATAATTTTAGAAAACTCTGAGGATAATTTATTTTGTGATAAACGGATTTGTTTGATAACATTTTTATATGACCGTGTATTCCTTGAAGTAATATATCGTAACTCCGCCAAAACTCGGAGGAACAAGAGAATATCAACTGAGATGTATTCCTCAAGAATGAGAAGTGTTATACCCCGTGCCAGTGAACATGACATTTGAGTCACACACCCTTGCACCTATCTACCATGGTTCTGTCCCAGAAGTACCATTATATGGATCAAGTTGAGACAGGGAGGTATACTTTCTGGATTAAGCATAATGAGCTACAGAAAATGGCTTGATAGTACTGTATGGACAAACAATTCATACATCTCTGTTTTTCCATAATATAGAGTTACGTTTTCCCTAACAGTGGCTCATTATATTGTATCAGAAATGCTCAAAAATATTTCCTTATAGGAAATTAGCCTGTTACGCTGGTATTCAGTTGTCAAGTTGGATGGCATGGGGTAAAGTATTGGAGGTTCTGGCCCCACCCACCCACGGCCACCCGAAGGAAGGAGAGGAGGCGACTGGGCTTGTGTGACCATAATGTCTGAATGTGCAATAACAGTTTTAATGACTAAGACGACCCCTGTTCTTAGGCAGACCCCACAGCATCCGAGTACACCCGGAGTCAAAGGTTTGGCCATAACCTATATGAAAAATTGTGTAAATTCCAGAGAGAAACTACTGTAGTTCTTGATTGAGAGTGGAAATAAAGAGAGACAATTAAAAGTGACATGATACAACTGAGGACTGTCTGGATAAAGTTTTCATCTTCAAATTACATTGTTTTTCATTTAGGTTGTGGGTGATCTTTTGCCCTCGGCTATACCACTGGCAAGCATCACTATCCTGAGCACCCTCAGGAATATTTCTTGAATGGATTGCATAAAGTTGCGCCACCTTTTTCATAAGCAATCTGGGAAGAAGAATCTGTTAGCTTGAGTCCAACTTGAGCTGTGAGAATCAAGCTAAAAACTACCTTCTCTTAACTACTGCATCACCGTTTGTTGTTGTAATTTTTACAGAGCAAGGCTTTTAAATAACACAGGAAGAGAGTACTGTACAGTAGTATACAATAATAATGGCAACACAATCATGGTGTGGAACCAAGATAGAAATGTCCCCCTCCCTCTCTCCCACATTTTCCCATAGTGATTGACTCTACTGTAAGTTTTTTAACTTGTGGGAGTGCTCGGCTTCCACACGAGCCTTCAGTGTCAATGGTAGGGCAGACTAGCCTACTAGTATGCAATGCTCCGATTAGCATGCAAAATTGATAAAAAAATTACCACAAAAAAATAGAGAACGGAGGTAGATTCATTAACTTAGTATCAAAGTGTACAATAATTGAGGTATATTTTGACACTAAGCTTACTAATCTCATACTGTACTACTCTTATGTTTTGGGGGGTTAAGTGTTAAACAATATGATATACTAATTGGAGCAACGCGTACGAAGTGGCCAATCTACCGTAGTCAGTCGCCGCTCCCACCAACGCTATAGGGATAACACTGCCAGACCTTTGCACCAGTCACAGAGATAAATACAGTACAGACATATACTTTAAAGGCTGAGTGATCCATAAGAGGTACAACTTAAGTCTCAGATGCTTTCCTTATCCTTTGCTATACCATCACACACTAAATGAGATCTTTTTATACAATCTTGGAAAGACGTCTTTTAGTCTGGGGATTTAAACCCTTTTGAGTAACTTCAGACTTGGAATGATGTTTCATTGTCCGTCGATTAAATAATAATAACGACGATAATTAATGTTGGTGTTTTCTATTGTTCTAAGCACCAGTTCTTCACATCAGCGGATTCAATAGCCTTCAAATTACATAGCTATTCAAAGATCTTAAAGTTTATAGTCTACATTTACAGTAAATTCCATAGTATACTATATGGTTTATGAAGAAAAAGAAACCCGGTATTGAAGTTATGAAGCAGAGTTGATTATATGCAAAGTGACTCATTTATTAAGAATGGAGCATACTGTAGTTAAATTACAGTACTGTATATGAAAATTGACTTGTTTATCAGCAGGCTGAGCAATTGGCTAGTGCAAAGTTGTAACAGTGTGTCCCTAAGAAGCCACAGTGCTGCCCAGTTTGCAGGTCCCAACATTAATAAGCCTAATAATAATAATAATAATAATAATAAAAATAATAATAATAATAATAATAGATAAATGTGATCTGGTGTTCTGGCAGTTTCTTCAGGCTCCAACAAGAGCTCTCAAATAATCCTTTGAGAATTTTCATGTCAGATGTGAATCACCGCGCCAATGTCTATTTCCCCTCAATCATGTGTTTGAAATTTTCTAGGTGATTGAATTTATGTAGCATAAAAGGGCTCAACTCCTGTAAACACGGCATCACTTGTTATTTGGGCGGTCATGCTCCCCATTCCCCTCTCCTGAACTCTCTCTGATATTCACCGGTACCTACTATATCTTGCATAAATCAGAGTGCTATAAAGTGATGTTTTTTTCTGATAAAATGAAAGGTGTACAGTACAGTATATGCATTAGTTGACACTGTGCATACAAAATTGATATATGCATTAGTCGAGATTATGCATATGCTGCAGCATTCTTGAGGCTTGAGTATATGGTGCACAAATGATCTATGCAAAGGATTCTGGTGAAGCAACAATCCCCTTCTAAGCCAGATACAATTTTAAACCTGCGTTGGAAGGAGATACAATTTTAACCCTGCGCTCACAATTATGCCAATTTTTATATTCTGGCTATCCTTAGACAACTATAATAAGTTTAAGAATGATATTTCGGACTGCAAGACTTCATTCTTAAGTTTTAGAAAACCGTCTGAAGTTAGCCAGAATCTAGGAAAATGGATTTGGCGTCATTATGGGGTTAAAGGTGCTGCACTAAGAGGGCTAGTGACAGGGGAGAGGAAGAGGGAGCAGCGTTACCACCCCATGCGAGGTTCTTCCCTCTTTATATTTACTTTTAGTTTGATCTCGTGAGACGCCTGGACGCAACAGACTCGGTGACGACTCCTTCGCAGTGTTCTGGCTTATATTAAACTAGTTTCCTCTGCCAAGGAAGGACGTCTGTGAATCAAAGAGGTACAATTTATCTCCATTACCTCCTTAAGTATCCACTGATCCTTGCTAAGCTGAATTTGTATCATCTAATATTAGCCAGAATGAACTGTTGATATGCGTCATGTTACCGAAAGGGTTAATACACTGCCACACACCCCACCCACCGGCCTCTGGGAAACTCTTCAGCAAAGTTATCCATTTGTATTCATTATATCATCCATTATTGACAAACATATATAGAGTATTGTATCATAACTTCACATGCTAATTAATTATTTTTATAATTTCTCTTGTAGAATGATCTCTTATTGAAGTAAACCGGTGTATTGTTTGCGTTTACTCACATACTACTGTACTTCTTTTTTATTTTTATTTTTTTATATACGGTAGTTTATCTGTGTCCCGCCGGAGAAAGGTGGCCCACAGTAGGATAAAACACCAAGACAAGAAAAAATAAATAAAATGAATGGAAAAAGTAAAGGAACATTCACAAACTTTTCTCTGTTGTCTTTTGTGTATTTTTTCTTATATGGCTGTTTTTGAGTTTTTAAAGAATATCGGTACTATAGCTGGTATGTACAAAGCTGTTATATTTACCATTTTTCATGCGTTTGATTATCATAAAACAAGATCTCTGTATTTAGATGATGTAGCTCTTTATTATATTTATGATTTGATGTTATTTATCCTCCCAAATATTGAAGTTCTTTTTATTTATCTATAGTCACCTGAAGTTGTAAAGAGTGAAATTATGTGCCTGGAATTTTAGGGATATATGCCTTCATGTATTGACTCTTTTTTATATGAGTGTATTTAACACCTTACGAGCGGCCTATGCGGTTTATTTATGTGTACCGCACAGCGGGGTGTTTTTAGCCAAAATAGGGCTGTTTACGTGATCATTTTCATGCCTAAATAAGACCCAGAACGTAAAACAAGTACCTATCCCTGAAAGGGCATAAACAGAGCTTTCGAATGACACCATAACGATCCTTGTACGATGGATAGTTTTCTTGCAATAACCGTGCAACGCGAGTGCAAAAAGCAGGTAATTCGGTACTTTCAGTACATAATTGAGTATGTAGCGAGTGAGAGAGGGAGGAGGGAGCTGAGATTTGTGTCAGTAGGTTCGCCGCGGTGGTCTGGAGCAGTCATACGCTCGCTAGTCTCCTGCCACCACTTGTCTCTCTCTCTCAGCCACATTACGTGCTGAAATTGCCACTCGAGTTATGTCGAGCGCCGCCACATAGTCCAGCTTTTTTTAACTCGACTTATGTTGCTCGCCGCTAATTAAGGGTTAAATCAATTGTGATCTTCTTGAGTCTATTGAAGCATCTTTGACAACACAAACGTAAAAGGAATAATTAGTTCTCTTTCACTGTAAAATGTCAATATGCTTAAGAGTAGCATCTTTCATATTTAAAGATGCCTGATTGAAGATAAATTTGTGATTCTTGCTAATAGTCTGTGATCATTATAGAGGAGCAAATGATCAGTAAGTTGAAGTTGCAATTACCATAAGGTTAAGTGAAGATAGTTGCAGGTTAATGAATGGCTATTAAAGATGATCAGGTGGTAAATATTGGTATGCAAATTATTAATAATGAAGGAGAACATTTGATAAATGTAAAATTACTATTTGTTCATAAGTACAGTACTGTAGGCTACAATTATATCCCTATTATTCTGCCTAATAGTTTCCTCTCATATATTTTTTAATTACCGTACTTCATTACTGGTATATATTTTATTTTATTTTACCCTGGGCTAGCTTGAATTTACTTTTGATTTGATTTTGATTTATTATAGAATTGAACTCTCAGAGTTGAAGATGAAGAACAGATTAAATATTTTGCCAAGAGTCCTTGGTTCTGGGTTTTTGGTGGCTTTTAAGGGCGAGTATTGCCCTTTTTTGTATTCATCTATACGTCATTCTTGATAATGCAAAGCAATAATATTTTATTTAGAAATTACTTGTTTATAGCCCAGGGATTTAGAGAAATATATATTTGTCCTCATTTTCAATTGGCTAAAAGTATCTATATAAATTCTTCCTTACTGTGATTTATAATTATAGCATATATTGAAAAGCTAATCATGATATCTTCCTCACTTTTATTTAATTAATATTCCTTTCTCATCCACCAAAATGTTAATAATTTACTTCTTACTGGCATACATTAATTCCAGTAATTAGCTCATCATTTCTTCCTCACTGTCATTAATTATTATTAATTATTATTTCATAATGTATAACCCTAAGCAGTTTTATTCAGCTTAGGAGAGATAAGCTTGAAGTATCCCCGAGGCTGTGGTTGATGTATGTATAAGTGTACGAGGGACATCTTTTTGCACACAGGTTTTCGGTTTAGCTCTTACAAAAAAAATTCGGGCACTTGATATACACTATATCCACTACGTTATTTATTCCACGTTCAGCTACAAATGCCTCGACTTGAGCTTTTGTAAATAATCAGCCTAATCCCAAATGAGAGAACACCCGGATTTGACGTTTGTTTTTGTAATGACTGAAACGAAAAGTATGCGTGAAAAATTGTCCCTTCGAGTGTTCCGGTTGCGTCTTAGACTAAAGTTGGATTTACACCAGCGCATTTTCCTGCAACCCTTTACCACAACTCTGATGTGGTGGCTTCTGAAATATACTTTTATAAGAATTCTGTCTCCTATGATGATCTACCTTCAGACTAGTTGCCAACACCAGTGCTAATTAGTCTCATGAAGTGGCCAGAATAGAGTTGCGGATCAAAAGTTGTGGGAAGACGTACCACCTGTAAATCTGCTTTAACCACCCGAGCACACTGACGAGTGCAGCAGCCTGAGCCCACCCCTAGTTAACCCACTGCGCCACCCGACCTACCCTTGCGCCACCACCCACCACGTGCCGCATGTACACACCCCGGCGCCACCACTGTCACACTTGAGGCTCAGAACACGCGCGCACATATCATGCTTCCGCAATACCCAACTGCTCAGATCACCACATGTGCACATAAACTCCTACCACGACTACACCAGATATTCAGAACACCACCCATCTGTCTTCACTATATTCATGACTCATGTCATCGCTATATTACCCAACGTGCAGAATATCACACACACACATCGTCATTAAACCAGACACTCAAAACTTGCTTTTGTTGTGATGGCTTGCTTGATCGTTTTTAGTGGCAGAGTATTTGTAACTTAGTGCTATCAATCTTTCACTAAAAATCAAAGTACAGTAGTGAACCATCCCTAACAAACTATCTTTAAGACATATGAACTAAAGATAATTCAATACTTTGGAGCAAACAGTTAAGTGAAATGAATTAAATTTGCACTTTGTCTAGATTCTATTAATTACAGAAGGCATGTCAACAGTTAGTGAATTGGATTTAATATGCTTTACTGAAGATGTGGTGCGGGTGATTGTGAAGCTTGGTGGTGGTGGTGGCTACAGGCACTAGGGAGGCGATGCGTGTAAACCTTTATCCTCCGTGGAATATAGGGGGTGGGTGCTCACAAAAAAATGTACAAAAAGAAAAAAATTTGTTCATATTGTGTCAATGTGTCTTTTGCCCTCCCTTCACTCCCCCCCCCCCCCCACCCTCGACTTCTCTGTCTTGCACATCCCTTCCTCTTCACCGTCTTTCTACTTTTCTGATTTCTACTTTCTATTATTCTTTTAGCTCTATATAGTCATATGAGCAATATTAGCAGCAGGTCGGATATCAGCTACGAGTTATTTGATCAGTTTTTAAGGAATTTAGATTATTTATACCTGTGTTCATTTGACTTTTCAAGATTATGAGCTACAAGATTCAAGCCTCCGTCACAATGGAGATGCAAATAATTGGTTACTGACTTGACTACAGTTTGTTTTTAAGTTAGACTCACAGACTGTGAGGCAATTCGCTGCTATAAAGTGCTCATGTAACTTGGGCTATAGTTCTTTTCTCTGAAGTGGGGAAAAGTCTTGCATTACCTGTTATTGAGGTTGAGGTTTATGTAAATGGCAGGGGGGAATGGCTGTGTTGATACATCTTCTTCCCTCGCCATTTAAGCAGTACCCCCTTCGTCTATCTTTTCAACTCTTATACTACAAGATAATCTCCATTTCTCTATGTCACCCCACCACACCCCTACCCACTCTCTCCCCATTACCCCCTCTATGTGTTGAATTGCCTGACTTAGCCTCAGTCGTCCATAGAAACACTTTTGTGCGAGGAGTTCATCCGTGTCTTAAAAAAAATATGAAAGTTCGTCTTACCTTCGTTGCATAACTCACCCCTTTCGACTCTCCCCACCATTTTAATTGAGAAATATGACACGATCCTGATATATAAAATGAAAAAAAAAAAAAATCATATGGCATAGGCCTATATGAAAACTATTGCTTGTATTTCTCAAATTCTAAACCCTAGACTGACTACTTAAGAATTGGATCCCAATGTAGTAATTTTATGAAAGTGTTTTAGATGGGGGGGCCAAACTTGCATGTCCAATTTTTTTCTCCGCGTGTCTGGTCTGGCATACCCACGGCTTCTCAGGACACTGTTGTTAGCCTGCACATTATGAGTAAAAGGCACAGGGAACTGTAGCAAGCTGGAAAATTAGAGAGGAAGTTGCTTACAAATATTAGTAGAAAACCAATATATTGCAATTCATTTTTCATAAGTACTTGCATTCCTGATAGGATATGTCTCACGGCTGATTTGCCACAGTCCCCACCTGCCTGTGTGTTACATCAGTTTTAATATATGAATGACTTGTTTTATTGACTATTGTATAAGGGAGATTTGTTTTATTTTTTAGCCATGGCAAGCTGTAACAGACTTGCCGATAGCGCGAGGGGATTTGCTGGAAGGCTTGAATTCTACCTCAGTCTCAGTTGTCATCGTACAGTCGTTAACCCTTGCGGCATCCGATGATGATTTTCTTCCTTTCACTTTGGCTATTATTAGACAATTTTCTGTTGTTTAGGAAGCACTTAAGGGAGCTAGAGGGTTGATGGGTATTTTGTACCCCTGTGATCCAATGAAATACTTCTTAAGCTGTATTAAATCATCTAATAATAATCAGAATAAAATGTAAAAATGCATCATCATACCGAAAGGGTTAAGAATCATCATGGCGGCTACATTTTTATTAGGGTCATTTTTATTAGTAGCGGAAATCAGCAGTGATCAGATGTATATGGTGGAAATTCGCTTTGCATTGTGTCATTATCAGCTACTTGTGATATTGTATATTTGCTGATTGATACAAGATGTCTTCTGTTGTTATGTCACCATCAAGTCGATTGCAAAATACCGTCCGAAAAATGTAAAAAGAAAAAAAGTACATAAGAAAAATATTGAGCCATGTGATGAAAATAGTTTTTATACTTTAGTATATTTACCACTACTGAAGAACACCGAACCAGCTCAATGGGGCGCCGTTTCAATACCTGTACGAGTAAATGCAAGTTAGTCCTTCCAATTTTATTCATGAGCTTGTACAATAATCCTGGTTTTTTACTCCAGGACACACTAGCCTTCCAGACTTCGTATTTCAAATCCCCAGTCGCTCACTCAATGTTTTACCTGACCAGTTGCATATTTTCTACTCCCTTCTGACCAATCAAAAACCCTCAGCAGCCATGGATGCGCAGACCAGATCGTTTACAACTTGCACTTTATAAATCTTGGCCCTCCTCTTTTTACTCTCCAATCATTCACCTCCTCCCCCTCCTATTTCTCTTCCTCCTCCTTCTGTTTGCTGTCCTGTCATCTGTGCATTGTTAAGCCCGGATCACACAATTGAGGTACTTTAGCGGCGGATGTATCGGAGTCGTAGAACCAGAGAAAAAACAAATCTGATCTATTATTTGAGTGATGTATCTTTGAATTTTGTAGCTCATAGTCTTTGAAGAGTCAGATTAAAATACAAATTTAGTAACCCAACTAATTGAATAGTCCGATAAATATCCCAAAATAATTTGAACTAACCGATATCTCATAGTGTATGCCAAACTTTGGTACAAATACGCCACTAAGCTGTCCCGTGTGACTCTGGCTTTACCCCCTCCCCCTCATCCCCTCTCTAACTCCCCCAACAACAACCCCCCAAGCCCCCTAACCCCTCCTATAGATCAGTCCCATCAGGAGTCGAAAGCGTACGTGTCGCAAAGTACCATTACCTGTACATATTTCTGGTAACTGTTGTTTCTGTTCTACATGATTTTCTTGAATCTAAATATAAAATAATTTGTGTAATTATGTGTTTCTCTACCCTTCTTGAAGTAACGCGGGAATAAGCAGGATTGTTAGAAGTTTACCCCTTTAATACGGGTGATGTCGGTTTTATTATATTCTTGCTATATTATATGCAGCTTAAGAAGATTGTTAAAAGGGTTAATTGAGATACTGTACTGTAGTTTATAACCATTTAATTGCTACAGGTCCTTCCTAAAGTGAATAATGTCATCTAATCGTAGCCACAATAAGATGTAAAGGATGTCACCGATTTGAAACTACAATGTCTGCATCATATAAATACCAAGTTTTCACAAGTAACAACATATTCCGCTTAAAAATCTTCATATTCTTTATTTTTATTAATTCCACCACAACACCAAACACCCCCAATGAAATTAATTAAAGTATATATGATCCACCGGGATTCGAACCTGGGTTATCACACACAGATGTTTGCCACCTTAACCATTACACCACCAGGACGGTTAAAGGTTTATGCACACGCCCACGACTTATTATCCATTCTCGAATACTGGATATTAATCTAATCATGTTCATATTCCCAACCGCTCTATGGTAGCCTACTGTTTAAGTGAGAGGAAAGAATATTCATGGGGCACAGATCATATAGACCGGCCTCGCGACGAAATATCCTTGAACCTACTAATAATCTTTATTTTTATTAACTCTCTCCGACTCATATGACGCTATCGCGTCATATGGAACTTATGCCAAAAAACTCATATGACGCTAGAGCGTCATATGAACTTATCTTCATAGCTCTCTAATAAGTTATATGACACTCTAGCGTCATATGGAGCTCAGTAAGTTAGGTAAGTTAGATGAAAATCTGTCGATTGGTGGCAACCCCAAGTTTCTCCGACTTCTAACGGTCCCGCAGTGTGGTTTTGACAGTTGTGGGGTACAGTGACAATAATACCGTGTCTCCCGCCTCCTCGGACTTATTGGAACATAATATGTCGGAGGGAGTTAATTCCACCACAACACCAAACACCCCCAATGAAATTAATTAAAGTATATATGATCCACCGGGATTCGAACCTGGGTTATCACACACAGATTTTTGCCACCTTAACCATTACACCACCAGGACGGTTAACCCGTACAGCCCCAGCGACGCGCCTAGCGCGTCGGCGATGTATGTAACGCACAGCCCCAGAGACGCGCCTGGCGCGTCACCCTAATTGCGCCGACTGTAACCTCGGGTGTAGCCACTCAAGAGGGCTCAGATTTGTATGGGAACTGTGTACGTATCCCACGCAACCGTGCCGATGATTGAAAACTCTCAAAGTCCACGTGCGCGTGAGCCCTTGTTTTTTGGGGTAATTGCCTTCAATTTTTTACTCTTGTAAAATACGTTTTCGGGGGCTCTGTAGGACCATTTTTTAAGCTTTTTGAGCGGTTTTTCGTGGTTTTTCCTTCATTCCTAACCCATTCGCTATTGTTTCTGGAATAAAAAAAAAAATTGAAAACCGGCCGGGTTGGTGAACAAACATTACAAAACTAGCCGGGGCTGGACGGGTTAAAGGTTTATGCACACACCTACGACTTATTATCCATTCTCGAATACTGGATATTAATCTAATCATGTTCATATTCCCAACTGCGCTATGGTAGCCTACTGTTTAAGTGAGAGGAAAGAATATTCATGGGGCACAGATAATATAGACCGGCCTTGCGACGAAATATCCCTGAATCTATAGCCGAGTAATTAGGATGGAGACAATTTACCGTCAGATGGAAATAAATATAGCTATCTGTTGTGTTATTTAAAGGGACTAAAATATTCTACAATAATTATTACTGTTAGGAGTAGGCTAGTTAGGTATACACTAATAATGTTGTTTTTCAAGATGAGTGTTCCCAACGCACTTATGTACCACAGTTTACAATATATACAGTGAGTACCTAATGTGGCAGCGGGTAGAGCAACAGTAAGGCTGCAGTGGTATTATGGGAGCCCAGCATCAAGTAGTGTATGAACCTGGTATAGTCTATTCGCTGTAAGTAGGCGAGAGATCTTAACTTCTATCCTTCATAATTCACAAATTACTAGAGTAATCGAGTTAATATTTCTACCATTTAGGAAGAGTCAGCCAGGGAATAAGTGTGGGAATTTACGGCCCATTTGTTCTATCCCTTATTAAGTTACAGAGGATAGAAGTTAAGATCTCTCTCCTACTTACAGCGAATAGACTAGTAGCCCTGCAGTACAAGAACATAGGTAGGCGTTCACAGATATAAGCTTTTGTATATGGTACGCTCACAAGCCTCTGAACCCTTATAGTCAAACCTTTAAGTATTTGGAATGTTTTATAGCACTTTATCTTCCTGTTTGGGTTCGACAAAAATTAAAATATTAGTACAGTATACTAAGCGTCTTATTATATGGCGTGAGTGTACTTTACCTTTACTGATCAATTTGTATCCATAGACACCAAGGGGATCATTGGTCAGTTGTAGGAATGAATAGGGTATAGATCAGATACATTACTTGAAATTATGTGAATACTAGGTACAGTTCTTCTGCCAGTCTATAAAGCTGTCCAAATCAAGAAATACCATAGCTCTAGTGTGAAAATGACCATAGCTCTAGTGCGAAAATGACCATAGCTCTAGTGTGAACATGACCATAGCTTTAATTTGAAAGTTACCTTAGCTTTCGTGAAAATTACCATAGCTTTAGTGTGAACATTACTGTAGCTTTAGTGTGAGAATTACCGTAGCTTTAGTGCGAAAATTACCATAGATTTACTGTGAAAATTATTATAGCTTTAGTGTGAAACTTAATATAACTTGTGTAAATATTATCATGGCTTTAGTATAAAAATTATCATACGGTAGCTTTAGTGTGAACATTATTATTGTTTTAGTGTGGAGATTACCATATCTTTAGAGTGAAAATGATCATAGGTTAATTTGGAAATTACCATATAGCCCTAGCGTGAAAATTACCATAGCTTTAGTGTAGGCTACATAGGCCTATCACCATTGCTTTAGTGTGAACATTATTATATATTTAGCGTGAGAATTATCGTAGTTTAGATTTCTAATACCATAGAATTAGTGTATACATTACCATAGCTCTAATGCGAAGATTACCATAACTTTTGTGCCAATACCCGCAGAGAGCTTTTTCACAGGCTGCATGATAATTTTGTTGGGGTTTTAATATGATTTTGGTTATCATTAGACGACTTTGCATATTAAGAATGATCTGTGAGAGTAAACAAGGTTCAATGAGTTTTTACCCCTTTGATATTTAGAGGTACTGTATATATTTATAAGCTGTATAGCTTACCAGTTTAACTAACTCACCAGTATAAGTATGCAAGAAGAGTTTGCACCTAATGCTCGCCTCTAAATATTGTCTCTTAATTATTTTAGTTAGCTATTTATTTGAGTCGATGAATATTTACGTGACTGTTTTAATTATTCTTAAACTCATTGATGTTCATAGAATGGTTACACTTTTTGAAAAGAATTTCCTGTGATATACATACTCTTTATGAAAAGAAATTTATTCTGATGTTCCATTGGCATTGTTTCTTAACCCAGCAAGCATGATAAGCCTTACAGAATTATCTGTATAGCGTATGCGATAGGCCCATGAAAATATGCCCATGAAAAACAGCCCATGAAAATATACCCAAAACCGCCTCACGGGCACTCAAATGGAAGCAATATGTGATTAGGTAGTGTATTCACTCTCCAGTACTGCACTTCCTTCCTCTCCCCTTTGTGTCCAACCCCCCCTCCCTTCCTCTCCTTTCCCCCTCCTCAATTATTGGCTAATATTCCTCATATTTTCGTGATTCCTCCCTTTCCACGCACGAAATACAGTATGGTGAGTAACACTCCCTCACATTCCCTCCTCCCCTTCCCATCCGCAGAATAGAGATGCAGGGCCAGTGTGCCTCAAGCATTCTTAGCAAGCAGATGTATATTGCACGCTCTCTCTCGCCACCATCCACCCCGTCCCGCCACAAATATAAGTTTTTCACTAGATATTTGCTGTTTACACATATTTTCTGGTCTTCACTGTTCATATGTTCATCATATACTGTATGTAAAATAAATGCATATGGAGAAGAAATAATGCTTTATATAGTAAATATAACAAATTCTGTCAGAATCAAGGTGTTTTTTCGTATACGCGACACTTTTAAACACCTCAATTGCGCGCTCCTCGGGTTAAAGACCTTATGGCTATCCAATTCCGTACCAAATCGTAGTACCCATATGGAATAGAATATTTTCTCCTATTGGGATTTCTCCATCTCCTAAATATAAATAAGAAATGGTTAGCAGTATTCTATCACACCATGGTGGAGTGGGTTAAAACATAGACTCTCATCCTGACTGTCTGTGGTTCGATCCTGGACAAAGGTAGAAAATATAGGTTTGAGTTCCGAAGGGAAGAAGGAAAACCTAATATTTAGTAGTGGCCCCGGAATCATTGACGATATGCCTTAAACATTAATGGCACTCTTTGAACCCAAAGGGGAGTGTTCAAAACACTCGCCCCCGAAGTGTCAGTGACCAAACATCGTAAGTGTACGCTCATTATTTCTTACGGAATCGTCATTATGAAGCGGATGCCAACTATGAAAAAAACAAAAAATAATAATAATAATAGAAAAATTATCAATGCTCTAAATCTGCTATGCTTTCCATCGTGTGGATGTTGCTAGCGTGGGTTTGTCCCTAGACGTTGACACGTCATTCCTCCTTCGCGCTTCGGGGCTCGTTGTCGACGGACGTGTTTTACAACCTCTCTTCATTCTGCATTCTAGCGTCTGGAATAGTGAGTCTTGCTCATTTGTCTTCGGAAGGAGCGAGCAGTCAAACCCCTTCCGAGCCTAATGAAAATGATAATCCCCCAACCCCCCACGGCCGCCCTTGTCAATATAGGTGGCCAAAATTCCTCCGTCGTAAACTCCAGGGAATGGGCGGAGCTTCACTCACCAACATGCTCCCCTATTGCCCGAGGGCTGGTGCTACAAGACATGACGTCACGGCTGGCCAGCTACAGGATTGACCAAAGCGTTCGCTCGGCTATTACCCCATTGGGCGGCTCAACATCAAAGAAGACAGAAACATGGTCACAGGGGATCCTCTAAGCTTCACCAAATCTGGAGGATCAGTGTCTAGGTCAGGCAAACCTGGAAGCCCTGTGTTCGGCTGGCAGAAAACAGTCAGCCTCACCCACCTCACCCCTCGACCCACTCCTCACCCACCCCTCGACACACAGTCGCAGCCGCTGCCCCAAAGGACTCGGTCTCCCTTCTCTCCCTGCAACCCAAACCCTCTCATTCACCAGCTGGTGTGGACAGAAGCTCTAAATGAGGACCTATTGAAAGAGATAATTTGTTTGATGAATATTATAGATCACCCTCGAGCCTCCCCCAGCCACTGCTGCCTCTGCCCTCTATTACAAATTGCCGAGGACTGTGGAAACTGTAGACATTAATCCAGCGTCACACCCTTGGTGCCCCTGACTCATACTTCACAGAGTTAACCACACACTGGGAAACAGAACTGTCCAGGGTTTTGAGAGAGGAAACCAGGCCGGTGACTGAGGCGCCCACCCCCTACTAATGAGGCCGCCCCTGACGACGCTCTAGAGAGACCTGCTGAGTGTGACGCCTGAGTGTGACCCCTGCTGTGAGATTGGGACGTAGGTGCAGCCGACGACGAGGCGATAAGCTGCCGAGATCTTGGGTCTTGGAGGACCAGCCCCATCACCGTTGCCTTAGATAACTACAGGGCTGCTAGATGGTCGACAGAGTACTTCTATCAGTACAGATAGAATATCTTGACAGAACTAATTGCTTTCCAACGGGGAGAGTAGAGACATTGCTCAAATGCTTGTAAAATTGCTTCATAATTAAACTCCAGCTTAGTTCCTATAAAGTCATTAAATTCAATAGTTAACTGATTCCCTGTCTAATCAACAAAGTCTTGTCGAGCTAGAATCCAGAAACCTAGTTAGCTAGAGAAGTTGCTTTCCAATGGAAGACAAGATTGATTAGCTAGTCGATAGGAGGTTAATTAGCTTCATCCCCGAGCTTAGCCTTGGCTAATATCAATAAAATCAAGGAGTTTCCCACTTGACTCTGTGTTCTCAAGCAAATCATTGATATATACCAGGAAGAGAACTGGATCCGGGACACTTCCTTGCGGGACACCACTCCATACCTCCAGCCTCTTCGAATAGAAACCCCTGATACCGACTCTCTGTTTTCTATTAGACAGGAAACTCTGTACCCACCCAGCAATTTCACCCACAACACCAAAAGCTTCCAGTTTTGCAAATAGACGACGGTGAGGTACAGTGTCAAAGGCCTTCCGACAGTCGAAGTATGCAACATCTACACTGTCCCCTTCATCCACTGCATTTTCCAGTTCTTCCAAGTATTCTAGTGTAAAGTCAGTAAAAATAGGTTAGACTAAACAGAACCAGATGCAGAAATAACTTGAGCCGACCAGGCCAAGTGAGATATCTTTCTTGGTCTAACTGGCCTAATAGCCTAAGGGTCCCGGGTTCAATCCCAGCCCGTGGCATATTTTCGGGGCGCTATTTCAGCATCTAACGAAGTTTAGGTGTGTTGGTAAAATTGTTAAGATAGTTGAAAGTAAGATCGAAGCTCCAAAACTCCGCTTTCGGGTATGGTGTAAAAACCTATTCCTACAGGGCAAGTAAGGGGATAGGAGAGAACAGGAAGTGTGGTGAGACTCGCAAACAAAGGCTTTGGTTGTGGAATTGCCAGCACTCCAGCGAGTTGCCAACTGGGCCGTTAGTTGTGTGTGTAGCACAAGGTGCGTGTTAGCACTGCGCAGTTGGCTGACTCACCACTCCCGATCGTCTCTCTGACGGACTCACAGTCGTTTAGGCTCAGGCTTGTTCCTCTCTGTTCGTTCGGAACCTTCGCTTCCCGGAAGGTGAAGTAGTGTAAAGTCAGTAAAAATAGGTTAGCCTAAACAGAACCAGATTCAGAAATAACTTGAGCCGACCAGGCCAAGTGATATATCTTTCTTGGTCTAACTGGTAGAGTGACGGCCTCATAGCCTAAGGGTCCCGGGGTTCAATCCCAGCCCGTGGCATATTTTTGGGGGGCTATTTCAGCATCTAACGAAGCTTAGGTGTGTTGGTAAAATTGTTAAGATGGTTGAAAGTAAGATCGGAGCTCCAAAACTCCTCTTTCAGGTATGGTGTAAAAACCTATTCCTACACTAGTAGCTGGGTTAGGCAAGACTTCCCAGATCTAAAACCATGTTGACAAATTTATTAGTGGCCCCTCCATCATTGACGATATGCCTATTAGTATAATAGTCCCCCTTCAAGCGCGCGCGGGTAGCCAGTTTTAATCGACCGCCGCAGGGAGAAAGAGTCCTACGTCATAAGGGCAACGCTAATTCTCTTATTGAATCGTCTTATGATTGGGTACTCACTACGAAAAAAATTTAGAAAAAATAAAAAGGAACAATAAACTTAAAATATGTTATATTATAATGCTTCCCATCTCGGTGGATTTCTTGCGGATTCTCTTCCTGACGTTGCTCCTTGAGCCGCCATGCTTCCTCCTTCCACTCCCCGTGGCCAACCTGACTAGACGTGTGCCGCCAGTGCTCCACGTTATTCTTCGTTCGCTCGCTTCTAGTGAGTCCTTGCTCATTTGTATATATCTGAGTTGTATTGAACAGGTTTTTAGATTAGCACAGGCTGCCCCATTGGTATGCCCGCAGGGAGTGTTAAAATAGGGTACTATTGTACAGGCGCCTTCAGTCCACCAAGATCAGCGCCTCATGTTTTGTGTATTTCCTGCGCCTTAGCTCTTGATATATTCTAATAGTTAGGAGGCTACTACTTCCGCAGGAATATGCTTCAGGGCCGTCGCTAAGAGGCAGTTGCATTATCTTTTATTAGCTGGCGCCCTAGTTTAAGAGTTGTCACACGTGGTGTGGAACTTTCTAGGGTACAAGTCCGCTCTGCCCCTCCTCGTGGGGCCCCCGCTAGATGTTGCCGCTGGATCTTCAAGCTGTTGGGTTCCAGCCATGTTTTCTACTAGCCTCGTGGCCAGCCTCGGTAGGGGTCTCCTTAGTTGGCTAGGGGTATATATTTCATGATAAATCTTTTATACATGTGTAGCCCTAAGTTTTCCCTCGTGGGTTCATGTGTGATAAATTACATGTTCTAGAGGGTCAGGAGACGTCCTGTCTATGTGAGTGCTAGAGGGGTTAAGTTACTTTCTAAGTCAGCTCCTCTGGTTCGGTTGGGTTTTTCCTCCGGTGATCTTTCTGAGTATTGACGCCTTTTCTTGCCTCGCAGGCGATAGGAATGTTTTCCAACTACCCGGCGTGGTGTGCGGTACCACGCGCCTCCCCGGCTTAACACCTTAAGAGCGGCCTATGCGGTTTATTTATATGTACCGCCCAGCGGGGTGTTTTTAGCCAAAATAGGGCTGTTTACGTGATCATTTTCATGCCTAAATAAGACCCAGAACGTAAAACAAGTATCTATCCCTGAAAGGGCATAAACAGAGCTTTCGAATGACACCATAACGATCCTTTTATGATGGCTAGTTTTCTTGCAATAAAGTGCAAAAAGCATGTAATTAGCCACTTTCCCGATACAATTCCTTATATAGCGAGTGAGAGAGGGAGGAGGGAGCTGGGATTCGTGTCAGTATGTTCGCCGCGGTGGTCTGGAGCAGTCATACGCTCGCTACTCTCCTGCCACCACTTGTCTCTCTCTCTCAGCAACATTACGTGCTGAAATTGCCACTCGACCTATGTCGAGCGCCGCCACATAGTCCAGCTTTATTTAACTCGACTTATGTTGCTCGCCGCTAATTAAGGGTTAAATACGATTTCCGCCAGGAAGGACCTCGGCTAGTCTGAGCGAACTCGCCCGAATCAACCCCACACTAAGACTCTTTACGCCCAGCGGCACAGTCCAGTGTGGTTAGTCTCTTATCCCACTACTTCTAATAGACGGTCGGATAGTGACAAGTGGCTGTTTTAGGGGCCGGTGACAAATGTCACAGGTAAGTTCAATGACTAAGACACCTTAGGGGGATTATCTTCAATTTTCTGAGTACGGAGGGAAATGAGAAGGGCGGTTGGGCTAATTCTAGTTTCCCGGCGTATTTAGGTGTTAGGATGTGTAAAACCTCCCAGGTTATCCTTATGAGCATTGATTCCAGGAAATTTGTTATTTCCAGAGCTCATCACATCTTGAGCAGCACAACTAGCAGAGGAAGGAACAGTTCTCGGCGGGGAGGGCGGTTCAGTCCACATAATGCCTCTGTTTAACATTTGTGCCTCACCTACATGTCCAAGAGTACCAATAATTGCACACAAATTTTGCATTCGATGTGTTACTTGCATCGATAGGTCTAAATTTCTCTGGACTTCCCGGCAATGCCCGGTGTGCTCTGACCTTTATACAGAATGGACGAGCAAACAAGATCTTTCGTTCCTAGCGGCCTTGATCGACATTAGATCTAAATTAACCTCTTATGCTATGACAGCAAACGTCGAGTTAATTTGCGATGACGCAAACCTACTGCGACTCATTCGGCTTCACTCTTTTGATGAGGATTCACCAATTTTACAGGCACAGTCCATCGCTACAGATGGGACTCAACAATTGGTAGACCCATAAACTGCTAACAATGACTCAGAAGCTGTAGAGGTAAAACCCCCTCCCCACCAGAAGAGAACCCGCTCAGCATCGCTATGCACTCTACCACGACCAACATCCAAGTCACCCCGGCGACAGTACGGACAGTCTTCAGTCCAGGACCCACGGTCTCCTAAAAGACAAAAGTGTGTCTCGCTCTCAACAGTTGAAGTCACGGCGGAAGTTCACGCTAGGGATGATCATACAGAGCCGCTGTCGAAACAGAGGTGTAAGCTGGATTCACGACCACTCCCCTCAGTTAGCCCCCCTGGGGTGCCAGAGTTTTTTCCTGGCCTCCTAGGGACAATAGCGAGGGCGATGGAGTCGGATCCCAAGGATAGGTTTAAAGTAAAAAGGGTCCAACAAAAGTCCCATTTAGTGCTCCCACATGTTAATCTGCCTTACTCAAAGGAGGAACGCTCATATTCACCAACTATGGCCACAGGGCAATACCGCAGTTCAGAGGCATGCACGAGCACAAGAAAAATAGGTTCTCAGGCAGGTCAAGACTTAGCCACACCCGGGACATCCAGTAGCCCCGACCCCTTTAAGGTAAACTACTTTTCTAATATTGTTAACTCACCTAAGAGTCCCATCCTTGCACCTAGTAAGTTGGGTCCCAGTCTAGAGAAAAGGCGTAAAGTAACTGAAACAACAACCAGCCTTAAACCAGTGATAGTAAGGGTAATGGGACCGCCGAAGAAGTTAGGATCTCCGGTGGCCCCACCGGAAGTAGGAAGGGCCATAGATTTTCAGGATCAGGACGAGAAGGTTGAAAGTAAGGGTAAGAGAGAGAGAGGCCGTGACCCGTCTCTTAAGAGACCCCGCAATCAGTGTGTCACAGCCTAACATTTAGATAACTTCTTACAGAAAGTATTACAACAATGTTCAGAAGCAAAAAGGTCTCGTAATACTCCCACAGCGACGATGGGATCTCCCCCGAGGTCCCCTGTGCGACCTCTCACCCCAGCCAAAATTAAAGTCCTCCCCCCTCCAAACCCTACCATGGCTTGCATGGGAGCTCTTCCGATGGTTCCCACAGTACCACTTGCACCATCTGACAGTAGTAATACTCCTCGGGCGCGCATGCCGCCCAAAGGTGAGATACTGCCAGTAGCACAGTCGGACCCCCCGGCGGATACCATTACGGTGACCGCCGCCCGGCCGACTCCTTATCATTGTTCAAACCCAGCTTTCTACCCTATCTCCATAGATAAACAGCTACAAAGGAGAGCTATTGTCCCAGGCTTACAGGAATCAGATTGTTTCTGGTTTCCAGTAAGACCACCTAAATCAGAGAGTGAGCACTGGTCAATTGCGGGGGAGATTCCAGTCCCTCGTAAGTGGGTAATCGAGACCAATAAGAATTATGAGTTCCGAGCTAAAGATCCACAGGGTAGTATTTTAAAGGAATAAAGGTACCAATTACGGTGATTCCCGATGTCTGGCATTATGAATACTGTACTTTGTTTATGTACCTGCTCAACTTGTACCTCCATCCTCAGGAGATCTCATTTGTCCTGAATGCTCCTGGCCTTATGGCGTACACGGGTATGACCCATTCAAAATAGACGAACCAAAGTTGGTTACAATTCCGGCGCGCTTGCCGTCGAGTCAGTCAAGCAGGCAAGAAGTACTCCTGGGGCAGGTAGGTCATGGTCCATGGGTAGACTGGGAGACGGAGATTCAACAGTTTGCTATTGCATTAACGTCACATCCCTCCCAACTTGTTCCCCTACCCAACGAAATTGAGTATGATTTGGCTGAATCCACAAACAGGAGGTGTCCCCGCCCCTATTTTTTATTTTTTTGCGTACCCACAGTTATCACAACAGGATTTTCCAGATCCTTTCAATACCCCTCCCCTAATTGATCTCCAAAGAGAGTTTCTATTACGAGATAATGCCCACAGATGGTTTGCATCATTCTTGCTCAGTCGACAAACTGCCCAATTCATCTCCCGGCCAGTAGAACCTAATTCAGATCAGGGTGTAAATGAGACGATAGGGTTATTCCAACAGCTTCTCCCACACCCGGCGAGATCAATCTCAGTCATACGAACAGCCTTGTTTGAAGCAGTCCGGGCTAGACAACACCTAAGGCTTTTTATGGTGAAAGGTTTACCCGGTAATATTTGCCACCGGGTAATCCTTTCTCCGGTGTTGACAGCCTCAGTTATGGACATTGAGACTAGGAAGGCAGTCCAGCAGATGCGGCAACAGTTGTTAACCGCCGCTGAATAAGGTAAAGGGATGAGGGTATAATTCTTACAGGTTAGGATACGACGCCAGCCATCACTAGGCAGTCGTCTAGCCCAAACTACACGACATCTTAAGATTCCAATGTTCTCTCTCTCCCGGGGCCTTGTGAAGGAGTGTGGATCCAAGGATAGACTCCGTAGAATACACCCAAGCAAAGACTAGGGGTCCCTACGGTCGTCACCGGGCTACGTCCCAGCGGACGGGAAGGGCAGGAACAACAAAGAACCCAACGAGGTCAATTCGAATTAGTCAACATCCGCTTCATTAGAAGGGAGTCACTAGCCAAAGACAAGTTTTACTAAGGTTGTTCCACCCGAGCCAATGTACCATGTTGGCACGTCCTCAGTTACCTTATGCCTCTACCTGACCAACTGTACATGAGACTATGAGTACAAGTCTCGTTTTTTCCATCCTTCACGTCTTTCAAGGGGTCACACAGTAGCTTATACTGCAAAAAGGGTATCTTGGCAAATGAATAGGAGGCTGGCAAGCTTATGGCATCGGTAACATAAAGGTATCAGTAGTTGGTGCTACTTCAGTCGACTGCCGAGTAATGGCGGAGTCATTTGTTAACACCAATATCATGTCAAAGAGTTTATTAAGGTTTGTTGAATCCCAGTACCTACAATTCCCATGTAAATAACATTATAATGCATGTACTATCCCCAGGGGACGAGGTCGGCTTAGTAAGGACGCACCTCGTTCCCACACGGGTAATTCAGTGGATGAAACTGGTCTGGGGACACAACCAACCTTTTTCTCTCAATAGCTCGGCGGGCAACCGCTAAAGATTTTGTGGGAAATTGTTGCGGTTGCCCGTAGTCTGTACACAAAGAGAGGGCTGGTATTGTCCCCGTTGGGGTTTTTTCAGCTGGATTAAAAGGTGAGGTTGGGCCGGAGGGAAGTAAGTGTTTATTCGTGGAAAGTACCACAAATAACTAAGTCACAGAAAACGTACTATCGGTCTGGGCAAGGTAGGACATTGCACCCTGGTGTAGTCTTCCTCCCCCACTGCGGTATGGATATAGACAAAGACTTACGGATAAGTTAGTCATACCTAGGCCAATAAGGCCAAGACTGTGTTCCCCAAGTTAAGTACTTCCCGATTAAAGAACAAGAGGAGTTAGTCTCTTTGTTTTCCTCCCCAACGAACCCTCGGCTCCCTCCTGATAATAGCAATCAATCGCAGTTTAAAGGGACTAATTAAACGTGGTACAGACGAAGCAAAGATATCGAGTTACTAGAATTGTCAGAGCAGCTTCCGGCTCTAGCCGGAACGCTGAACACTTTGCATCAGGCATCATACCTCAGTGCCGTAAAGAACGGTGAGGCAGGCGCTCTGTCCTGAAGACAGCACACGTCGTCTAATGGACACCCAAGCGAAATATCTTCTAACAAGATACCCGCAGAGGGATCACCTTAGTGGGTGATTGCATCCGACGGACATTACTCCCCAATTCGCGGGTAAGATACCCCGGCGAATGAGTAAGGATCCAAACGCAATGAAGGAGAACTGCAACGGTGGGTATTATATCTATCTGTTTCCGCCTCTTAACACTCACGCATGCGTCAAAAGCTCACAAACCACAGGTTTTACCGTGGTGTCGTAGAGGGTCGCGCCATGTGGACAGGTCCATGGGTTGCCACTAATTAAAACGCGGGCATAAACCCGGTGTCGCTACAGGAGATAATTAACAACCTAGAGACTTCACTACCGGTGTCCTTGGTGGTTGAGAAAAGACATTAAAAGGTTTTAACTCAGTAGGGAAAGGAAGAGGGTTAGAAAGTATATTTCTTAAGCAGAAAGTCTCTATCTCAACGTACTGCTACCAGAACACATTACCAAAGCTCAAGGGAAAACGCCCAAAACCGGGGTAGTAGACGCAGCGCAATCATTGGCGGCGATAGCCCTGAGCTGGTATTACTTAACCCTTGTCTATCGGGGCCCGACTTAAGTCCGTATCTAAAAAGCTGGACAATGTGGCGGGGCCCGACTTAAGTCTGTGTGCAATTTTGGCGCAATATTGGCTCTGAGAGAGAGCCGAGCGGTGGGAGGAGCATAGGTTACCTCATGACCGCTCGCCACGACCGTCGTGGGCCCACTGACATTTACTCCACTCTACTCCACCCTCTTTCACTCACTACACACGTAATTATGTAACAAAATGACCGTATTTTAGCGATTTTGCCCTTCGGTTGCACGATCGTTGCAAGACAACCAGTGATCGTAGAAGGATGGTTCGGGTGTCATTGGAAAGCTCAATTTACGCCCTTTCAGGGATACATACTTGTATTACGCTCTGGCTCTTGTTTATGAATGAAAAAGAGCACGGAAACAACCCCATTTATGGTAAAAAAAAAACGCTGGGCGGCACGGTCAAATATACCGCCTAGGCCGCTCGTTGAGTGTTAACAAAGTGCCCAAACACATGTTCTCTATGGTCACTTAAAAAACACCTCTTGTTTGCCATTTTTAAACCCCCCCCCCCACCCTCTTGTTTTCTAACCTAACAGGTCTATCCATACCAGAGGCGGGAACAAAATAGGCTCATAATGGCATGTTTTAAACTGCGTCCACCACCGCGGCAACTCATGCCTACCTGGTCGCCGGATAAGGCTTTATCCTTGCTTAACTTGCGCTGTGTATTCAGGTGCTAGGTTTTCGGATACATTATTAACCCTCTCACGACCATATGATGCAGAGGTTGCCAGATTAGCAATACTAAATAGAGTTATCTCACTCTTATAATTACCTCTCCAAAATTAGTTTTCTGCCCACAGCTAACTCAAAGACAACTGCAGAGGTTGAAGTAACTAAACTATAGGTTTGACTCCTGTAAGGAGATAAAGAAAACCTAATATTTAGTAGTGGGCCCGTAATCATTGACGAACATGCCTATTACATAAGGCACCCTCTTCAAACACTCATCCGCCGTAGTTTGAATCTACCGCGCAGAGCATTTAAAATTTGAGGAGCCTTCAACATGAGCGCACGCTCATAAAACTTTGTAAAAACAAAAAAAAACAAAAAGAAAATAAGAATAACTATTCAATACGCTTTCCATAATATCGTGGATGTACTTGTGTGGATCTTTGACCAGACGCTGACTCAGGCGTCATTCTTCCTTCACTGACATATCAAGTAAACCAAAATCCTTAATACATCAACGAATGGGAAGGGGATGGTCGGGAGGGCCCCAGTCATCAATGATTACGGGGCCACTACTAAATATTAGGTTTTCTTTATCTCCGTATAGGAGTCAAACCTATAATTTATTAGTGGCCCCTCCATCATTGACGAACATGCCTGATTTCTAAGACTGGATGGGGACATTCGTAATCATATCATAACTCTAGAAAAGCAGATAATCAAACAACCACATAGTATTCTTACTTTGAAAAATATATATTTTAATGGCGCAGCACATACTGTATATACAAAAGGGGGTCAAGCAGGGGCGTGCTTCAAAGAAGCCTGCTTGATACAAAAGGTTAACTCTTGAGACTCTGCGAACATATCTGTAAGTTAAAAAGGCACCCCACTCACATAAGTGGTGAAAAATAAAAACTTATAAGTTTACATGTGCACATATAACCCCATAATACTTGTGGAAATATTTTGCAAAATATATCCAATGCTTAAACTAAATTGCTTTCACAGCTAAACTACTATAACAACACTGTTGTTTGTACTATCATTGTACTAGCACAATTTCCTGCACTGAATAGTACAGAGAAATGTTCATATCAACAATACCCATAACTAGTATCACAGCTCTTATACTCCGGAGGGGTCTAGGGTGTCCTATGTTACCTGACTGCACCCCCCCCCCCCCCCTTTTCCTTGAAATTAAAACAAAAGTGACTTAAGGGCCACCTAGACCCTCTGCCTTAAAGCTATACATGGCAAAGAAGGTTTGTCTAGAGCTACTGACAGGTATCGAGTCAAAAACGTATGATTAGAGGCCCACAATTGCGTGGACGTATTATCTTCCACAGAAAAATTCTTCAGGAAACGTAAAGAGGTTGCCCATTTGCGTAAATCGTGGGCCCTACCCACAACGCCGGGATTACTCTCTTTAATGACTTCGACTAAAAGAGAAGCCAATCTACGTTTGAGCAAGCGCTTACCCGTACTCGCTACCCATAAAGCACCCTGGGGGTTTAGAGGAGCTACCCTCAAATATTTGGTTAGAGCCTGCACTGGACATAAATTATGGTGCACCTTTCCCCTTTTCAACGCCGGCACAGTGAACTCAGAAAACACATGTGCACTGTGCTCATTCTTGGCTACAAACCCTGGGGAAGGTGCAATGTGAATACATTCATTAAGCCTACCAAACCTGAGGCAATTAGGTGTGTTGCTCATCGCCGCCAGCTCAGACACTCTGTTCCCGGTGGCCAAAGCCAAAAGGAATACCGCCTTTTTTAAGAGTAATGTAAAATCTGCAGTATTTTGGTACAGACGAGAGTGAAGTAATGACAATGCTTTGTCCAGAGACCAAGTAGGCATGAGCTGACGGGGAGGTGGGCGGAGTTTAAAACATGCCCTCATAAAACCTGTCTCTTCCGCCACTGGTATGGAGAGACCGGTAAGGTCCCAAAATGGTATTCTAATCGCTGTTAAGTGATTTTTTAACGTTACTACAGATAAACGTTTTTGTTCAAATAGATAATTTAAGTAATTAAAAACTGACGCCACTAATGGCACAGTCTGTTCCGTTCTAAGGATCCAAGAAGTAAAGGCTTGCCAATGTGATTGATACTGACGTTTTGTAGACTGAGTATATTGATTCAATAACTTATTGGTCACATCTCTACCATACGGTGCTAGCCACTTGGCCTCCTGAATGTCCATAATGCAAAAGTCAGCGAGGTCGCTAGGTTGCCAATCGTGTCTAAGTGGAAATACCCGACCGGGAGCGACACCGGGTGCGGGCACCACGTTTTCAATTGCTGGTACCACAACTGCGCCGGCCACAGGGGCGCGACCATCGAGACTAAGCCCCGATAACCCCGTAGTTTGTTTACTACATGGCACATGAGAGACGCGTCTGGCGGCAGAAACAGATAGATGGAACTCCACCTGTTCCAGTCTGTCATCAGGGCGTCTGGCCCCCCTGCCGGCGTTATCGTCCGGCGGGTGAGGTACAGTGGGAGTTAGTGAGTCTCCTCGGACGCGAACAGATCCACTTGTGGATGGTAAAGCTCTGCAATCATTAGGTTGAAAATGAGTTGCTTGAGCGCCCATTCTACTGTTGTGCTCTGTCTCCGAGACAGAGCGTCTGCCCAGACGTTTGCTACGCCTGGGAGATAAGATGCGTGAAGATGAATGTCCAGCCTGTTGGCTAGAATAAAAATCTCTTCTGACATGTTTAGCAACGTCCGAGACCTCGTTGACCCTTGTTTCTGAATACAGTGAACCGCATTCAGATTGTTCATTCTGAAGGCCACCGACTTGCCCCGTAAAGTAGAGCCGTGAGCCTGAAGGAAATATAAGGGGACTAGTAATTCTTTGACATTGATGTGGGAGATTTCTAAATGGGACCAAAGCCCTTGACCCTGGTGCCCTTGGTTTGACTGAAAACCCCAACCTATCGTTCCTGATGCATCCGTGTCTACCCATACCGTCGGCGGAGGAGAGGTCCATGACATTATTGAGTGCAACATTTCCCGCTTCGCCCAGACCGCTAGTAAGGTGTGGATTAATTTTGGTATGGGCCATAATTTTTCCGCCGGTAATAGTGGAAAATATTTGTTGCCCTCCAATATTAAGCGCTTTACTTTCAACCGGCCCAACATTACAGTTAGTTGAATCCAGTTGAGAGAGCCGACCAGAGACTCCCAGATTCTCCGTGTCGTAGTCAGACTGTGAAGGAACATGAACAGTTTCCTGCAAAATCGGTTCCGATTGTCCACACTCTGACTCAGAGTGAGAGCAGCTGTGTCCCAAACCAGCCCTATCCACTGAACTACTCGTGAGGGAACAAGGTTTGACTTTACCAGATTTACCTTGAACCCTAGAGTTTTGACATGTTTTAATGTTATGTTGACATGATTTATGCATACTTGCTCTGTCTCTGCCACCACTAGCCAGTCGTCTAGGTACCACAAAATCCTGATCCCTTGTTTTAACAATGGCATCAGTCCTTGCCGGACTAATTTCGTGAATAAGCGAGGTGCCAGGTTCAAACCGAATGGCATCCTTTGAAAAACATAAGTTTGATCCCTGATCCGTAAGGCCAGGAATCTTTGAAATCTTTTGTTTACCGAGACGTGACAATAAGCGTCTGTCAGGTCTAAGGAACACATCCAACCTCCCGGCGGAAGTGTTAGCCTGATTTGGTGCACCGTTAACATCCTGAAAGACTCGTTGTGAATATGAAGGTTCAGATACGACAAGTCTACGACGGGTCTCATCTGAACACTGTCCCTTTTGGGAACCAAAAATAGCTTGGATGTGAAGACTGGGTAATTTTGAGGGACCGGCATGATGACATTCTTGGCAATCATTTCCTTGACCAGTGACTCCACCTCTAAAGAAACTAGATTCGCCGTTGTCGGCTGACGTAAGCGAGGTCACCGGAGCCACTGCCAAGTGATGCCTTTGCGTGCCACCATCCTTGCCCAAGTGTTTAACGGCCATGCTTGGTGACACGTTCGGAACGACCCAGTTAGCAGACAAGGGTTCGCCGGCTGTACTACCCTCGGATCCACTCGCCTTGAGACCGGCCCCGGGAATGAGAGAGATATTAGTTTTTTTATGGTGGTGGAGGTGGTGGTGGTGGACGCTTCGCCGGCTGGCTGGCGTTGGCAGAAGACGAGCCCTGACCTGGTTTATTATAGCCTCGTCCTTTCTGACCTGTAAACTTATCCTGTCTATACCTGTACTGACCTTGAGGGGAGGAGGACTTAGGTAGATGAAAGGGCTTAGATCCCCCCGGCTGTGCTTTTGCGACTGGCTTGGGTTTGGGGAAGTTAAAGGCAGGTTTCTTAGAAGGGGCGGGACTATGTTTAAAGGTCTGAGCCATATTAAAAACTGTTCTCCACACCTCAGGGGACATTAAAGAGGGAGTGAGCACTGGTGACATAACCACCTGATTCGCAATACGATCAGGAAGCTTCCGAACCAAGGACATCCTGAGATCTTGTCGAGCTCGCACCGCCTCAAGCAAGGCTGTGCGTATGTCACCCAATGACTGAATTGACGACTGAAGGAGCAGTCGCCGAGACAGTTCAACCGATCTTCTGGCATCCGCGTCTGCGATTGCCTGATTTAGCGACCTGTAGCGTCACAATGTACTGTGAGAAAAGTCTAAATGCTTTCCCCCGTAGCCTAAATTCTCGGTCTAGGTGAGTTGGGGTAGGGGTAGTGAAAGGGTCCTTGAGTTCACATAAATTGATTTTGGGGGCAGCTAAGAAATCAAACAAAGCTGAAGGGACTCCGCCGGCAGAACACACTGGCATAGAGAACCACGAATGACTATCCTGAGGGATCTGGTGGGAAGATTTTGAGGTGAAGGTGGTCGTAAAGTTCTGAGCCTCCGTCTCCCATTTTACCCAAGGTCCCGGACCCAACTGCCCCACCTTCAACACTGGATTAGCGGCTGAGTCTGTGACGGTTCGCAAATCGAGTTCTGGTGTGAGAGCTGACAGAGTCTTTTTGTCATTAAAACCATCCTGTTTGGACCAGTCAGAAAACAGTCTCGAAGCTGAGGCAGGGGGCAGGGCAGGTTTAGCAGTATAAACAAAATAGTCCTGGTGATAATAGTGAGGAATGGCCTTAACATTAACATCTAGTACATTCCCCAAAGTATCCAAGGCCCGTAATTTTTTAGATTTATTGCCTTGTATTACCCACTCTCGTGGCACTGGAAGTTCCCCTGACAAGGTAGGTTGAGCGACCTCTGGTTTAGTGGGGATCAAGTGAACCCATGACTCATCCGGACCGTACAGTAAGGGCATAGCTACCTTTTTCATAGGTGCTTTATCTAAAGGGGGCGGATTGACATCCGTTATAACCCTGACATTAGAAGTAGTCAGTGCCGCCGTAGCAGGCCTAGTGACCACCGATGGTGATATAGAGGGAGGGTGAGGGATCTGAGTTAAGGCAATAGAAGTCATCAGAGGCCGGACATTAGAACTTGTCCTAGGAACTCCCAGGTCCACTGTAGGAGTTTCTGGCTGTTGGCCAAAAAATTTAGAGAGGGCATTAACCAGCAGCCCATCTATTTCCTCTGCTGTGACAAACTTATTCGATGATGAACTCAAAGGTGAATCATTACGTTCCTGTGCGGCGTCTAAAACTGAACCCGACTCCTGCACTTCCATATCTGAGATGATAGATACCTCGTCTTTGTCATCCGGCTCATCATGAGAGGATTCCGCCGAAGCCGGAGTCCCATCTTGTTGCCACGACAAGTCAGGAATAGATGATGGGATCGCCGCGTCCCGGTGGACTTCAGCCACTGTTTGTATAGTTTGAGCCATAGGTTGAGAATACCGCCAAACACCCAGGCCTTGGCCTGCACTCCCTTGGGAGTCCGAAATACCCTCAATCATGGAGCTCCCACTGGACTCTGCCATTGGACGATCACTGTCCACTGAACTTTCCAATTCTAGGGTTAAAATACTAAGAGGTAAACTGTCTTTTGGTACTGGTACTAAACTATCTCCATGAGATTGAACACTAGCTCTGTCAGGGATAGAGGTATGACGAGAGACTCCGGTGAACGCCGGGAGGTCTTTCGATCATGTGAGTCTTTTCTGGAAGACTTGTGGCTACGGTGCGACCGCGAACTGCTCTTGGATTTAGAAGATTTCTCGCTATATCACTTGTTGACCCCTCCGTCTTACTCTTCTTGCTCGTTGGTGAAGTAGAGCGACTCGGCGGCTGCTGTCTAAGCGGGGACCTTGACCTAGATCTCGCCCATGACGAGGAGGCTGCCACCGGGGGCGTCGGTTGTCGCTGTCGTTTAGATGTGCCTGGGGCTGGAGCAAGTATAGAACCCTGTCCAGTCTCCGCCGGTTTACGAACAGTTACTCTAGAGGGACGTTTAATGGGAGGGTGCTCAAGCAGTAACTTATCCCAAACCGGGACGTTGTCGCATTGAAGTGACTTATGCGCTACAATAGTAGTATAAGCAGTCATTTGCTGTCTGACCTCCCTTAAGGCGACCGCTGCTGTCTTATCATTGTCTTGTAAAACTTTAACGCTGAGCTGCGAGCAAAAGGTACAGTTTCGCATCACCCATAGACCCCTTGAGCGGTCTAGACATTTAACACATTTTATACAAAGGGTGTATTTTTATACAATAGGGATACCTGAACAGGAGGGCGTAATGCATAAAGCAAAAACCAGGGCAAAGGTAGCCATGACAGAGACTGGTGGGAAACTTACTCCAGGTTCTCTAAGACTCGCCGGGGCCCAGCTCTGGAAAAAAATAAAATTTCCAGGAATTAATGCTCATAAGGTTAACCCAACATGTTCGCACACAAGTGTTAATAACCCGCCGGGTAACGAGACGTGATACTCTACGATCACAGCTCGCTACGCGGTGGGGTTCCTATGTAAAGATATCAGAAAGTCTGAACTTGTCCAAGAGATATAAGCATAACCTCTGACCCAATATAAAAAAACAGCATGGTGTTTCTATTTGAAATAGTCTTTCCGGTGGTGTCTGATTCAAGATTCAATTTTGGCAAAACAACCCCCCAAAAAGACGCCGGCCCCTGAATTATCTCGCAGATCAAAAACTGGGAAGGCTGACAAAATACGAGATCTGACTTCTAAAGAATTGTCTTAGGATCGCCATACGTCGAAGGCGGTGATACACAACAATATCCCTCAATTGTCTTGGTCAACTAAACCGAATTGTAAATTCGTTATTCCACCTTACCAAGGAGCACCCGCCGGGTGTGAAAGTAAGTTTTATTAAAAGTTAACCCCAATTGAGCCCTCAATCGCCGTATGTTGAAGGTGGCGACACAAAAGGTAACCCTTATTTGTCCGGTTAACTAAACTGAATTACCAATTCGTTCATCCCACCCTTCCAAGGTGCACCCGCCGGGTGTGCAAGATGTTAAAAGTTAACCCCAATTGTTCCTGTCCCCACTTCTTTGTAAAAGATCACCGGGGAGGAAAACCAAACAACAACAGCTAGGTTCTTTCCTGGTTTTGCAAAACCGGGGAAAACAACTTCACAACACGTGTCCGCATGAACACTGTTAGATGGCTATAGCCATTCCGCCGGGAATCGTAGGGAGCCTGAAACAGGCACCACCACAGAGACGCAGTCCTGGGGAGCCACAGACACCTCCTCGCCAGGGAAACAAGCCTGTTTTTTTAAACCACGTGTGGCCCAAAACACGGCACTCAGCCGGGTTTTTCAAGGTGAAACCGAGAAAAAACCCGCCGGGAAACAACCCACCTCGTCCAGATACCATCTGAACGCCACAAAGGACCAAAGAGTTAGCCAAAACACAACTAACCCCGGGCCCACAAATAGTCCGTGGAATTAGCCAATACACAACTAATCCAGGAAACAAAAATAGTCCATGGAATTAGCCATTACACAACGAAACCAGGACACACATGACACAATAGTACATATTTATATCATAAATCAATAACACTTGTACATGTGGCAAAGCTACAAGAGGCTGGCTAGGCCTAGGCAGACGGAAAAGATAACATTTCGGAATATAAACAAAAAGCACTGAATTATATCACAACAGGAACCACCGCCAACACACCACTGTAGCAGAAACTCCCGGCAAAGGGAAGACTGACTCGGGACCCAGAAAAAACTTCACTAAGTGAAGAAAAATACACTGGGAACGTCAGCAAAACAACACTACCTCATCAGAAAGATAAAAGGCAGCGAAAACGCGTAATGAAAGCCGCCTGCATCACAAGCTAACTAACTGTGAAAAAGATCACATGTCTACAACAGGACCACGAGGGTACGTCCGAAATAGACGCCCCAAACAAACGACCCAAAATACACTGCACTGCGGGCAACCAGCCCAGGACACTCCTGCTACGCATATCCTAACCTTACTCGATACATCCCGGAGTAAACAAATGAGAAAAAATTCACTAGGGACGCAGCAAATGCGGAACCAGCGGAGCGTGGGGAGACACGTCCAGGCAGGCTGAGCGCAGAGCAGAGAAGGAAGAATGACGCCTGAGTCAGCGTCTGGTCAAAGATCCACACAAGTACATCCACGATATTATGGAAAGCTTATTGAATAGTTATTCTTATTTTGTTTTTGTTTTTGTTTTTTTTACGAAGTTTTTTCGTAGTGAGAACCCAATTCATAATGACTGAAGCCATGAGTGAGGTCGCGTGCGCTCATGATGAAGGCTCCTCAAATTTTAAATGCTCTGTGCGGTAGATTCAAACTACGGCGGATGAGTGTTTGAAGAGGGTGCCTTATGTAATAGGCATGTTCGTCAATGATGGAGGGGCCACTAATAAATTAAAGGTTTCTAAATACCTCTGATGGTAACAAAGGCTTTAAAGTATCCTTAATAGGCTCAAAATTGCGTCAAGAACGTGAAAGGGTTAAAGAAGGCAGTGTTCCTTAGGTTTTTGGCGACAAGAAATAAGGGTCTGAGCTGGCGGCGATGAGCAACAAACCTAGTTGTCTCGGGTTAAGGAAACGGAAGGATCTCTTATAAATCACTCCGTTCCACTACATCCATACCTTAAGAATGAACATTGTATTCAGGTATTTACAGTACTGGTATTCAGATGCAGTTATACGCGTAAAATTTTATGCCCAGTACAAGTCTTAATCAAAGTTTATGAGGATGACACAACCTCAACAACATAGTCTTTTATGGGTCAACAGCACAGGTAATCGCGTCACGAGAAGGATATTAGTTTCTTTACTCGTAGACGTCATTAGGGACTGGAATCCCGGCGTAGTGGGAAGAGCCCACAACATCAGAAATGGGGATGTCCCTCTTGGTTTTATACAAAGTTTTCAAGGGATAGCTAACACTAAGTGTGGGCTCCCGATCAGTTTTTCTTGGCGTGATACCTGTCTGTGGCCCTGGATAGCGACAACACTGACCAGTGCATATTTCAGGCAGAGGGTCTAGTAGTCCATGTGCTCTTACTAATTAAGGTTAATCTTAAAGGTGAAAAAGGAGGAGGGGGGGGGGAGTGTTGGTAAGCCCCAAGACCCCTAGAACCCCTCCGCCGGAGTATGTGATAAGATCACGAGCTGTGATACTTGTTAAGCTGAGCTGGTTATACAGCCGGAAATAATATTTTTCTTATAAAAGATATCTATCATAGTGATAACTAAATAGTGTGATTAAAGTGTACAGAGTAGATGTACAAATAAGTTAAGAACAGAAGACATAATCCTAAGATATATGGGTCCGTATTTAGTTGGACAGGAACATAAGTAAGTTCCGTAGCAACAATTTTTGAACCTCAATGTGAGATATCAAGTGTACCTAATCGGTTAAAATATAAGCAGATATTCTTTGAAGTAACGCGCTGCTTTCTTTCTAATTTTTACTTAGTATTGTTTGCAAGCAATAAAGACTTAAAATGTTATATGATTCTTTGTCTCTACCTATGGTATTTGTTAGTGGTGATATTGCCACGAATGACTCTCTCCAGTCTTAGATATCAGGCATATCGTCAATGATGGAGGGGCCACTAATAAATTATAGGTTTGAGTCCCGGAAGGAAGAATGAAAACCTAATATTTAGTAGTGGCCCCGAAATCATTGACGATGTAGGGCCCTCCCTTCCATCCCCTTCCCATTAGTTTGATGTCTTGAGTAGTCTTAATATGTCATTGAAGGAGGAAGCATGGCGGCTCAAGGAGCAGCGTCAGGGAGAGAATCCGCAAGAAATCCACCAAGAAGGAAAGCATTATAATATAACATATTTTAAGTTTATTTTTCCTTTTTATTTTTTCAAAAGTGTTTTCGTAGTGAGTACCCAATCATAAGACGATTCCATAAGAGAATTAGCGTTGCCCTTATGACGTAGGACTTTCTCTCCGCGGCGGTCGATTCAAACTGGCTACTCGCGGGCGCTTGAAGGAGGACTATTATACTAATAGGCATATCTTCAATGATTTTGGGGTCACTACTAAATATTAGGTTTTCCTTCTTCCCTCCGGGACTCAAACCTATATTCTTGAGTAGGTGGTTACTTTCCAGGTGTTGTACTATGCTTCTTTTTAACTCCTTCTGTACCAGCGACGTCTTTTTAATTATATGATGGCTACTATTAGACGATTTTATTCAGCTTAGAAAGAGTCTCCAGCAATAAATAGGCTTGAATTATGTCACTTAACTCTTTTTGCTACCACAGATACTTCTTAAACTGTACAAAATCGTCTAAATATAGCTAGAATATAATATAAAAGATATTGCAGTACAGAAGGGGTTAACAGTTTTTCCATGACTTTACAAGGCACTGAGGTGAGACTGACTGGTCGGTAATTTAAAGGGTTAGTCCTGTCTCCTTTCTTGAAGATGGGGCCTGACATTTTCCCTGGTCCAGTCTTTTGGCAGTTCTCCTGTGTCTAGTGAAAACCGATAGATCATCCATAGAGGGTACACTAGTTCAGCTGCACATTCCTTCAGCACGGTAGGATGAACTCCGTCTGGTCCAGGAGATGACTCTACCTTGAAACTTCCAATCACAGTCTTGACATCTTCAATGGTGAAATTGTAGTTTCAAAGCTTTTCTCCTTGACACGGGTCATTAATTGCTGAGGTATTGTTTCCACTTTCCCTAGTGAACACTTTCTGGAACTCCATGTTGAGAGTAGAACATGTCTCAAGTGGGCTGGAGGTTAATGAACCATCAGGGCATCTGAGTTGCAGTACTTCCTCCTTGATTCTTGATTTGCTGCATGCATAAGCAAAGAATGCACGAAAATTTGTCTTCGCCTCAGTAGAAAGATTTTTCTCAAACCTATAGTTTGGCTTCTTGCATTGCACCATTTCTTTTCTGGCAGTAGTTCCTATATCTGACTCTTGTCCTTCTCTGTCTATAGCTAATCCAGGCCTCTTCCTTTGCTTTAATTTTATTCATAACCCTCTAAGTCATCCATTTAGGCTTGGGCGTCCCTCCAAGAGGAGAGGTTTTTTACAATGGTACAAAGGCTTCTATCACAGAGGTGTAGTGTTGCATAATTACCTGCCACTTGTTTAACTCTGTATTATAGTTTAAATTATATTCTTTATTTAGTTTTCAGTACAAGTCCCAAAATTAAAGGGCACGTTGTGGCTGAAGTCCATGTAGATACAAAGAAGATATTACAAAATAATACAAATTCATTGGCAATTGACTATAGTCATCCTATGAAGATACATTTTCTATAGTATTTAATTACAAAACGCATTTTCTTTTAGTGCATTTTCTGGGTAACGTAACTAGATTCTTACCTTCGCGGAATTGTGTCTACTTGGCAATGTGGGTAGCCTTCCTGGCTCTCTCACATTCGTACTGCCATTCGACGAAATCAACTTATGATATTCCGTTACCTATGACTGAACTACACAGGCTGGCAAACGATAAACTATTCAAAATCAGTCATATAATCAGAGTCCTAGCTTTATATATAGGCCTATACTGTATATATTTAATAGTGGCCCCTTCATCATTCATCATTAACGATATTGCCTATTAGTATAATAGCTCCATTCAACATCCTGCGTCAGCCATTTGAATTAACCGACGCCGGAGGATCATGGAGTACTCGCCATAAGTGCACGCTTAATTCCCTTATGGAATCGTTATATTGACTGGGTACCCTACAGAAAAAACTCCGTAAAAAATAAAAGAAAAATAACTTAATAATGTTATCATATTACTTGCCATATGTGGATTTCTCGTGTTTTCGCTTCCCCCGACTTCAGGCCCTCTAGTGGCCATTTTCGTCCTTCCTCCCGCAGGCGTCCCGTGCGGATGGGGGTCCTTGTGCTCCAGCTTCATTCGACGTTATCTCGCTTCTCGTTAGTCTTTATTAATTTGTATTTGAAGGGTTTCAGACAGGGTTTTAGATTAGCTAGCACAGGCTGCCCCATTGGTACGCCGCAGGGAGTGTGTATAATTCAATTTAGGGTACTATTGTAACAGGCGCCGACGTGTAGGCCTACCAGGTTCGTCGCGCCATGTGGTTTGTTTTGTTTTTATATTTGCGCCTTAGCTCTCTTATAGCTTAGTTAGGAGGCTACTTTACCGCAAGATTATGCTTCAGGCTAGCACTATGCGGTGGTTGCATTTTTGTTTTTAGCAGATGCTCTGGTTTAAGGGTGGCCGCACGTGGTGCGGTGCCTTCTGGAGTCCGTTTCTGTGCTAGGGCCCCGCTCCGGGCCCCTCTGCCTCCTGCTGCCGTTGTGTGTTCTTCGGAGCGTGTGGTGGCTGCTGTTGCTGCTGGTTTCTTTGGGGCGCTTGGTGTCTACCTTATTTTGTTTCATCGAGCCTCGTGTCCAGCCTCGTTAGGGGTCTCCAGTGTAGGGTAGAGTTTATATTTATTGTTTATAAATTTACTCTGTGTTGTTATAGCCTATGTTATGCTTTGGGAGACGTCCCCTTGTGTGTGTGGGGGTTTTCTGGGGGGGTTTTGATTTCCCGGTTATGTCAACACCTCGGAAAAACCATTTGGTTAGTTTCTCCGGCGGCTTTCTCAGAGGGGCCGCCGGTTCCCTCCTCTTGCAGAGGTTTAGGTGCTATCCAAATGTCCCGCAGTGGTGTGCATGTTTGCGGGAGTTTTTTTTTTAGGGGGTTGACTTCCCCGGCGGAGTCAACACCTAGAAGATTTTTTGGTTTGTTTTTCCTGCGACTTTTGCTACAGAGCCGCCAGTCCCACTCTTGCAGAGTTTTCTGAAACTTTCCAAATGTCCCGGTGTTGTGCTTTACTGCATACCTCCCAGCGGAAATGCTTTTTCCTAAAGGGAGCCTCTTGCTCGACCCGCCGAGGAAACTCGCCCTGAACGTTAGCCTCCCGCGGCGAGCCTTAAACGCTCGGCGATACTATCTAACCTGGTCCTAATGCTTAGTCGCCCTGCGGCGGAATAGTCAGGTTGGTAGGACTATATTCCGTAGTCATTTATAGTAGCAGAGGAGCAGTGTTTCACCACTGTTTGCAATAGTCACGGAAAGGTAACTCGCTGTTAATACGTTTTTGGGCCATGACGCTTGTCACAGATATGCAGTTTCCACACTGAGTAATCCCAGTGTGCTGTGCTGGGTCAGCTCCGGTCGAAGGTTAGAATAGTAGTGGCTATTTCTAATTTTCCGGTGGACTTGAGATATGATGTTTAACACCTTTCAGGTTATCATTATGAGCATTGATTCCTGGAAATTTTCTTTCCAGGTCTTGTCACTCAGAGCGGCACAGCATAGGGCGGTCCCGTTCCCCGCAGGGGGGGGGGGGAGTTCAGTTCCCTTTTTTACAAGTTTATCACTTCAGCCTCCATGCCTACCTCTTTGTTGCTTTAACGTTCCGCTCTTCGCACACTGAAATTGGTGCAAGATGGACCTTCGTTGTCCCTGGACTTCCCAGTCACGCCCGGTGGGCGTAGATCTTTTGCGGCACATAACAAAGGGGGAAAACATTTTCTAGATCATTCGGGCCTTGCAGCCTTGATCGAATTTTACCTACCTTCACCTCCTATAACACAGGAGGATATTGATTGTAAAACTTAGCTTTCAATGCTTATTTCCCTGAGGTCACAGTAATAGTTGTGTTATGCAACAAATACTAGACACTTAATTGAACAATGGGCCATTAGCAGCTGCTAGGGCCAAGTTGAGTTAAACCCGGAACCCCACCCCCACCCGCCGCTCCGAGAGCCCGCCCGGCTAAGCCCGACACCGTTCTAGATTGCCACCCCGGCGACGGATCGTCCACTTCCAGCTGCGACCCTCGCTCTCCCGAGTGACAGGAGAGAGCCGAGGTTGTGGAAAAGGGTAAGTCAGTCTTCTTTCTAGTTGAATCTAAGGTAAGATGGTCTCACTTAGTATCTCCTTTAATGGTCCCTAAGGTTAATGAAGCCAAGAAAACGGCTCATAATTGTGTCACGCAGTTATGCAGACGAGACAGCTCATAATTTTTCAGCTGAACCTAAGCCGGCAAGACGGCTTATTTTTTATCTTATCCTAACGTACGGTCGGGAGACGGTGCCTCGTTTTACCTTACTTTCGTTAATCTATCATAATTTACAAATTATTGGTTTGATTCCCGAAGGGAAGTAGAGACAACCTAATAGTTAGTAGGGCCCCGTACTCATTGACGGGGCCTTAGTAAATATGTGATATCTGGGTAACGAATATGAATTATGGTTGTTCAGCTGTCAACTAGGGGACATAACTCTTTTCAGCAGAGCTTCAATGGGTACGTTCATTATGTGGAACATATATCACGGTTATTCGTAAACACCAACGTTAATGTATCTACGGGCTGTCTTCTAAGATAAGTACTTGAACGTATCCTCGCCTAGTTTTCTCTTCTGGGAAAGTATAGGCTCACTACCTAGCACACACGTCGTCTTAGGGCGACGGGTTAAAAGTTAAAGGATCTAGTCTTGGTCTAACCCCTGGGATTTTGTCACCTGTTATGAACTTGGATTTTGTCACCTGTTATGAACACTGCATATCCAATGGACCTTTAGCTCTTCTGACCACTGGACTCCGCCGGAGTCTCCGTTGTTTGTGAGTAATGATATTTCCTCTGGCGCGTTCACCCCTGTTTTGGCAAAACACGACAGTCAATTACGCACTCAGACAGGCAAACATAGGTTTCGAATCAGGGGCACAAGTTGAGTACCTCAAATGACCTCTAGCTTCGTTTTCTCCACTTCCCTGGTGGATAGGTAGGAAACGAAGACAAATACAGAGACACAGTTTCGGAATCTTTACGCTCGGTAGGCTGGGAGTCATATCGCTGTAAAACTCTAGGGTCAGGGCCCGCCGGAGTTCACTACCTCCCGGTCGAAATACCACGTTATGATATGGCGATATATGTCGCATCAGTCCCAGGGATTTTTTGAAGATCGCCTCATATTTTTGTGTACGAACGATCATCTCGTGCACTATCCTGTTATTTTCCGACACCGAAATGTCTCTTAATTCTTTGACCTACATATGCCATGTTAACATATCTAAGAGGGAGACTGAGAAAATCTTCGCTTGGACACTTGATTTTCGGGTTAATAACACAATGTTAAGGCGAGCCAGGCATACACGCAAGGGCCGCCGGACAATGTCTCAATTCTTTGACCTACATATGCCATGTTCACATATCTAAGAGGGAGACAGAAAATCTTCGCTTGGACACTTGATTTTCGGGTTAATAACACAATGTTAAGGCAAGCCGGCGCATACACGCAAGGGCCGCCGGACAAAGAGTCACAGTATTAAGACGAGACGGCGTCTACACGCACTGATCGCCGGCCAAACGGTCAAGATAGACGCCTCCGTTATGCTTTCTACCTTACCCATTTCAATAGTAAGAGGTCCAGTCGAGACGACTTTACAACCTCTACTAAAAACGGTGATACTGCCTAGGGGGCTTGCCCCCGGCGATAGGTGTTTACCTGGTGCAGTCTCCAAGTTTCTCGCTGACCAGAGGGTACGGGGTTATACTATGGAATGGAATCAGTGTAGGTCTAGCAGCTCTGACACTGTCTGCCTCCCCGACACAATAACACGTCCCAGGTCGGTTGCTCCACTGTTTCTATCGAGTCGGGTTTCTTCTTACAAATTCGATGGTATAGGAATAGGCACAACAAATTTTCCTACGTCCCCCTCGCTCAGAAATCTTTGATTTTAGCATCGGAATCACTTCAAGTACGATATTGGGCTTCGGTTGGTTCGAGATTCAATCTCATCACCCGAACCATAATTTCGCCCCAGGCCTCTGGCAACAGGAGTTTTAGGAATACGCTCCGCCGTACGCACCCGGTGTCACACCATGGCTCCCCGGCGGGTTTCCGGACATTAGCACAGGTTACCGTAAAGTAGTGAAGTCCACTCCGAGTGGACTCAACCTACCAGGTTACGAGAGGTAAAGGCGTGAGGCACGTGGCACGTGAGGTACGTGAGGTACGTGAGGTACGTGAGGTACAGTTGGTCAATGATGAAAGTATACAGTTTTTCGTCTGCTATAGCCACACATAGTTTGTCATGTTGGCAGCCCTGGTAGCCATATCTCAGAGCCCGCCCACAGGGTGTTTAAAAACGTGTTCCTGGACTTAGTTGTCAGACGGAAATATGAATATATTGCTCTATAATCTTTGACGTGAATATCACTTCGGAGATATTAAACACTTAATGTTATTGATAGATATACAAGATATGCGAGAGTGAAAACGAAAATCAAAACGTCTACCTATATACGATATGTCAGTGGAATACAGGTCCATTTTCACACGTGGTAATATGTGGCTAATAATGTAGGGTATGGTGATATCAATGTTGCAGTTGGTTTGCAGGTGTTCTGCTGATAAAAATAAAAATAATAATAGTAAATAAATAAATAAATAAAAATCACAAGTAAAGCCTCATTATGCTTCGAGGACTGACTCATAAAGCAATGGCGCTTGCAAGATGAGTAAAATTGCTGGGTCATTACCCTATTGAACACACAGGCTTCCTTACGTCCACATTTAGGAATTAGATTTTTGTGTATCTAAAGTAGACGAATAATGGAGTGCCTATAAAAGATATTACGATATACACTTAACATTATAACATTCATAATAAATAATGAGTAGAAAGAGGAATCTAATAATACTTGTTAATTAATAAGTAGGTAAATATTGATATTTCACTTTCATCCCCAAGACTGGATTATATGTGATCCAAAGGGCAATGAAACGGAGGCGAGCGCCGCGGCTACGCGCTGTTCCAGCGTATGCCCCCAGCTTTGTTTTGCTATCTCCATAACAGTATTTAGTCACCCTGAAGGTTTATGAATAATTCTCTAACTTTTGATATTTATGGAAACGCTTTTTCGAAGCACTCCGTATATTAATTAATGTATCAATATAATAAACCCCATGTGTGTTGGGATGGTTTGGGCTAGTGGAAAGGCTGTTCTGGCTGTCAACATGACAGACCATGTGTGGCTATAGCAGACGAAAAACTGTATACTTTCATCCTTGACCAACTGTACGTGAGGCACGGCTCACGCCGTGCTTACGTTTCTACCGGTTGGTGGACATAGCTCTGGACGTGCAAGGTTGGTCTTTAGGAGTTTATAGAATCCCTAACACTTTACTCCGTTAACCTAACAAGTGCGCATGGGGGTAATTAGAAACGTCCCCCTGTGCTGACGTATTTGAGCTGTTTCCATCACTAAAATATTAATTTTACCATAAATAGCATTAATACTTATCCATACGCGCCTATTATGGGTTGATTATAAGGGTATTAACCTGAAACAACAATAAAACGAGTGAAAACAGCGTTTGGATGGTCAAAATCGGAGATACAGGCCGCGAGTTGTATAATGTATGGGTGAGGCAACCTGCTTTCCCGCCAATTTCCCCCAAGGCCACTGAGACACAGTCGATCGATACTCTCTCTCTCTCTCTCTCTCTCTTGCACTCGCTTGCTAACAGTGATGCCAATGCTCTGCTTGCAACTCGCTAATGTTAGCATGAAAATATACCTCAGAATAAGGGAATAACAGGGAAAATAGGTGATAACTGAAGGAGGGGAGGAAAGTGGGGAAGGAGGGGAGGTAGAGGAGTGATATTTTGTATGGCCCAGAGGCAAAAAAAACAAAAACAATTTTTTTTTTTTTTTTCGATGTTTAAAGTTGATTTTTGTTTTCTCTGATTCTTAAGAGTCTTCCCGCAGTCCGCCGGGGGAACTCTTAAGATTCTTCCCGCAGTTCCCGGGTTAAGGATTCGTTGTTTTGGATTAACATCACCCGAAAAGACAAGGGGGGGAACCCCTCGCAGTGGGCGCCTAATGAGGGCCCTACTACGAGTATAGCCTTTAAGGTCGCGTCTTGATCGAGTATCACAGCCAGTGGTTACCGGACAAATGGACTTCCCGGAAGTAGACTCTTCGAATAAAATGGGCAGTTACTGCTAAGAATAGCAGTACACGTAGCTCAAGGCTTTCCCACCTACACACCGGCTCTAAGGTTGACCCGTCTCCACAGTTTGTCGTGTCTTTTCGTCGGCCTCGGCCGGGTTAGTTTCCGAGAGACATTCGGTAACAAGTTTTGGGGGTTTTTTCAGCCCATAGATCACAGCCTCGTCTACTCCACGGAGATTCACTTTTTCAAAAAGTCTCGTGATATGGGTCTCTACACTTTTCAAAACGCCTTTAGTCAGCCTGGTCTACTAAGTACCGTCTGAGCAACTCCAGTAATTCTACTGGGAGAGCTCAGTAATGCATGTCGTAGAGTACTAATTGTAGACCAAGCGCCGGCAGGGCCTTCCCAATCATTCGATTAAAATGACTCTGTTAGGTAGGTCATCAAGGGCTCCACGGTGGTAGTCCATACTTACGGTGACCTACCCCTCGTAACTAGCTCGCCTCTTCTATAAGGAGAGATGGTTCGTTATTTGTAAAGTCCACGGTGGCAGCCCGCCGAGATTCACTAGGTCCAGGCGCCATCTTAAAGACAGTAGACACGGCCGTGGAGCCTCCACCGGGTGTCACTGGATCCCGGCGCCCCTCCTTAAGATAGGATGGGCAGCCTTCTGTCAGTTGACCCTAATGTCGAAGTTTTTTTCGTGGTGCAATGCATAAGTGTGTTGATTTTCGGTGTGAGCATCCTAGGTTCGAATCCCCGGACTGCCACATGTGTTTGTTAATTTCATTAATCGAGTTTAGGAGTAAAGTTGGTTAGTGGAGAGAACATAATAATTCTTGATATCCAACACATCTTCTCTCATTAGTTTGTTTTTTCGCCCCGGCGTGCGCCGGAAAAAGATAGAATAAAACATGCCTCCGGTTGTTTCACCCCAGTAGGTCCCCAACACCCGCAATGAGGTACTTTACAGTAAGTTTAAGGGGGTCTAATCGAGCCTTGGGCAGGACCCGATTTTTGTACGCCAGATGTGTTCTGGCTCCACAGTCACTAGCTGAGCCAGATATTAACAAGTTCTATGAGCAGACACTGGTTAGGATCGCAGTCCCTTTACCAGTCAGGCTAGGATGTGGTGTTCCTCGAGAATAGTGGATCCAGATCGACTTGAAAATCTTCAGGCTCGCTCACATCCCCTTGGATAATTCATTCAGGCGTGATGTCACAAGCCCTACGCGGCAGCTGGGGGAGGGGGGGGGGTCTCTCCCGCCCCCTATAATAGTTTGTTCCTCAATGGAGTAACATGTTTTTACGGCCAGTAGTCGCCCTCCTCCCTTCCACCCAAGCACAATGGGGATCGCGCCGGAGGCATGGACCCGGGGATATACCTGGTACTATAAAACACATTAACGTTGCCCTTGGCACGTTTTCTCCTCTACCGGCACGGTTACTAATAGACCATGCGTTTGACTACATTTTGGCAGGCTCCCGCCGTTTGCGGACATCGAACTAGCCACCGGAATAATAGATCCGGTGCCTGAGTTCCAGGCAAGTTAGTATGATTAGCCCGGCCTAAGCCAGCCAAGTCCTTTCATGGGTTATCTTCCCTCTCTCTTTCTCGCTCGCCCAATCTCTCTATGGGCCTCGTTTCGCACAGGGTCTGAAGGTATGGTACCTTATGAGTATGCTGCGTTTTAAAAGGGGAAGGGGGGTGAGGGTACGAGAGGACCATAACCTTCAACCCCGCCGGACTGGTAGTACGTAGGTCAGTACAGACAAGAACAGACTGAGAAAGTGTTTGCAACAACGAAAAGTTCTTCTTTTGGTCCCAAGTATGACTGGACAATCCAAGCAGAGGATCTGTCCTCGTTTAGAGACGGAGTTCTTTTACTCCCACCGGCCACTAATGGGCCGTCTTTTTCCTTAAGCCAGTTAGAGATTTTTACCCCTACAAGTTTTGCAAACTCTTTTATTGAGGGCATAACTTGCTCTAAGTTGGGGAGTTTTTTCCCGACCAGGGTCTCTGGACACAAGGCCTGTTTATGGCTCTGAATAAGCCACTACTGCCCTGTGTGGTATCACAGCAATGGGTCTAGCTAGGCCATGGGCTTTGCGATTTAGGTGTACGGGAAAAGGGGGTGGGGGGGTGGATGTGCTAGTAAGCCCATAAACCCCTAGAACCTCTCCGCCGGATAATTAGAGGCAGTCACGATCGGTGACATTAATAAAGCGAGCTGCGTTTACAGCTCGCCAATATATATTTTTTTTCGGGTTACGATCTGATTGGGAGATACGACCAGGAGGTGGGCGGTGTAGCCCATACCTCACGTAGTCTCCGTCAGCCGGAGAACTGTGAGGATTCACTAGCTATGTTCGAACTGGGGGTACAGTTCGACAAGTATTGTGAGTCAGGTACAAGGGGAGATAGAAGGGCAGGAAGACCCCCATTGAGATGGAGAGACTGTGTAAGAAAAGCTTTGGATGATAGAGGAATGACTATAGATCAGGCAGGGGAAGTGGTGGTGGACAGGAGTGAATGGAGAATGCTTGTGAATAGTTGAGTGAACACGTGGTCATTTGGAGTAAGGGGTCGGGCGCAAGTTGGACTAGATAATAGTCCATCAGGCGCCTGGCCCGGGGAGACGATTAATATGAAGGGTGCGCCTGGAAGTGTGGTGGGAGGGCGTGTGGCTTTGGCTCTGCTGCATGTCTGCCTGCCGAGATCGGAACCTCTCCGGGTGGTCGGGGGCCGGGGGAGTGCTGGAGCGACCTTGGTGACCCTGGTCTCTGGGTCTTCTCCTGGGTGACCTGGCTGTGTGTGAGTTGGTGCATTTTATCTGTGTTTATTCGTTGTTTTATGTTGTTTTTGTGTTTTCCCTGTTCTTGCTCTGTCTTGAGTCAGCTACCCCAAAAATGGGGATTGGGCCTGATCATATAGATAGATAGATAGAAATGGGGATGCGTTCTGGGACCAGCCAAAACCCAAATCCAAACACCTAAAAACCTATAATAATATGGTAAAACGGGGCATCGGATAGTGAGGGACAACTGTATTCATAAGTCTGGTAAGATCAAGTAAAGATGCAACAACTAACAAAATATGATCGGTAAATTTGTTAAGTTTATTGAAATTCGCACAAGATACAAAAACAAATTATCAACTCTCATAAGAAACAGTAGGCAAATCTTTGATATAGGTACAATTTTGCCGCACATATTCTATTCCGTTGGGGTCGTGAATTGGCAGCCATCCACCCACTTCCCCAACCCCCCCTCATATTAGTAGGAGGTGGTGTGAGGGAGGGGGGTTGGGGAGGTGGGTGTAGGGCTGCCAAATCACGACCCCAATGGAATAGAATACAGTATGTGCGGCAAACTGCACAGCTTCTTGCTCTGTACAGGGGCATAGTGCGCCCTTGTATTGAGTATTGTTCACATGTGTGGGGAGGTTCCTCTCACACCGCTCTCCTAGACAAAGTTGAAAGGAAGGCCTTTCGTATCATTAACTCCCGTCCACTCACCAACTCTCTGCAATCTCTCTCTCTCCGCCGCGATGTTGCATCTCTCTCGCTATTCTATCGCTACTATAATAATCAGTGTTCCTCAGAGCTATCCCAGTGCATACCACCTCCTTTACGTAGGGCACATGGTACCCGTCTTGCAACTCAATCCCACCCCTACTCTGTGCAACTCTCCAACCCAAGAGTGAAACGTTACTCTCAAACTTTCTTCTACTCAACAGCTGAGCTCTGGAACTCTCTCCCAGAATCAGTCTTTCCCTCTTCCTATGACTTAAATTGCTTCAAACTCCGTGTGTCCAGGCATTTTGGCTCGAACGTCCCTTGATTTTGGCCCTGTCACTCTTTCAACTATGGTGGAGGCACTCGCTATAGGCAGTTATGCCTTTTGCCTCCCTCAATCACATAGAAAAAAAAAAAAAAAAAAAAAAAAATGAACAATTTTCTTGACAGTATAAGTACCGTACTGAATTTTGTAAAAGCTGGTTCATCCAGACAAATATCTCATAATTAAGCAGATATCAAAAGGGTTTTATATTTGGCAATACTTTAGGACAGCCCTAAAAGGACACCAAAGTCCCTTCCATATACTGTACGGTCGAGGTTAATAAGTGTTGTCAGATATTTCACAAAGTTTCGGACACTGACTAATACTCTGAGGGATAAGCACTTTTCCCAGTAACTATAAAGATACCAATAACACTTATGAGCAAAAACCACTGGAATCTATGACAACACTTAAGACCCCCGATTGTACAGATCTCCCTCACTATCCGATGCCCTGATTTACGATATTATTATAAGTTTTTAGGTGTTTGTGTTTGGGTTTTGGCTGGTCCCAGAATGCATCCCCATTTATTTTAGGGTTTGCTATACAATTTTTCTATTTAAGATCGGGTTTTCAGGAACGTAACCCAATCGTATATCGAGGGAGACCTGTATACTTGGGTATGAGACACCACTATTAAATTGAAAATTTTGCCCTTTGTTTCAATCAGTTTTACAAAAAATAAAAAAATAAATTTGTTGTTGTTCCCCAAGCTGCCTGGCCGAACAGCCCCAAGGCCCCGAGCAAGGCCATGGCCATAACCGAGCGCCCTCTGCCGACCACAACAAAGCCTGAGTGACCGAAGCCACTCCATGGCGGGGAGCTGAGGGTGCGGAAACGCCCGGGAAACCAAAGACCCACCCAGGGCCCTGTACCCCTCAGCAATTATGAAGAGAAAGTTGATTATTCGATAGCTTGCCATTATTTCTACATTTCATTATTAAACTTATGCTGCTCGTACAATATCTTATACCCCTCTTTTAGATATCTGTCCATCTTTGTAACTGATTTCACAGCATGGAGCACTTAACAGAGATACTGAGAATCATAATGGTGGCCAATGACCTGACTCCTGAAACTCTTTGACCGATTGTGTTATTCTATGGGTACCCCAATGCCCTTATATACGTCATGAAAGCTCGGAAATGCCTCTTGCCACCACCGTCCAAAACACTAATTTATTTATATTTACATTTATAGGACTTCTATTATTGCACATAGAAGGTATATTGTACACTAACATTTTGGCTGGTCCTAGAACGCATCCCCATTTACCCCATTAATTTTAGGGTTTGCTATACAATTTGTCTATTTAAGATAAGGTTTTCAGGAACGTAACCCAATCGTATATCGAGGGAGACCTGTACTTATAATGAAAAATTGCAGTGCGCCAAGTGGTTATCACAACATTAAGCCGGTATCACACGCGAGCTTTTATAGTCAACATTCGATGATCAAAAAAAAATTGGCAACATTTATGGAATATTTTACACTGGTATCGGAAACTAGACTGATGATAGATGAATTTAGGCGACATAAATATGTTAAATATTGACCTCATAAGCTGCCAGACCAGTGTTAAGGATAAATGTTGAGGGAAAAAGCGCTTGTGTGATACGGGCTTTACTGAACTGTATTGCTAGTTTCCCATGTACAGTATTATTATAATTTAAGGGGGAATGGTTCACTTTTTGGTCGATTTTTTTCATTTATTAATTATTTTTCTAGTTTCCTCGCTAGACCTCCATCAAACTTTAAAAAAGCATCCATTAGATCCCCCTTCTAGAATATTTACACATGGTTTCTTCTTTTGGAGTGAGATATACAAACATGTTCCTACACTTACCAACCCTATTCAACATCTGACAAGACATGAATACAGCACAGAGCGAGCCAAACATAATAATACCCGAAACACGACTTATTAGCGCCACCGTACCTCTGAACACAAATATTGATATTAACCCGTCCAGTACCAGGGACGTCCTTTTCATCATATGCTGACAACTTTATTGAGCTTAGGAAGGACCTCTAGCAATTGTAAGGCTTTGAACTATCTCCCCCATCCCCTTTAACTACCATAGATCCTTGCTAAACTGCATAAAATTGTCCACATATAGCTATAATAAAAGATAGCAGACGTCGCTGGTACAGAAAGAGTTAACACAATACACTTCTATATCTGTTACTCTACATTAACAATTTAAAGCTTCATTTATTTTCTCCATAAATTGCACCAAGTAGGCTACCATAACATAATAATTCATTCAGGTTCAGGGGTAATTTATAGAGAGGCCTTCCTTAGGGTTAAGGCCCCATTAATTACTCCTTCCATTCATCTATCCATACCTTATGATAGCGCAGTTGAAATTGTGTACATGCTTAGATTGATATGCAGGATTCGAAACTACATAATAAATCGTAGGCTTGTCCACCATTCATTAACTGTCTTCATAGCGCAATGGATAAATGCACTGAATTTCGGTGTGAGCATCCTAGGTTCGAATCCCTGGACTGCCACATGTATTTGTTGATTTCATTAATTGAGTTTAGAAGTAAAGTCAGTTGGTGGAGGGAACATAATACTTATATATGGTACTCATTCACATATCAAATTTTAAGCCTTTGAATACCAGCGACGTCCTTTTCACCATATTCTAGCAACTATTAGAAGATTTTATTCAGGTAAGGAATTATTATGTTACCTCCACCAACCGACTTTACTCCTAAACTCAATTAATGAAATCAACAAATACATGTGGCAGTCCAGGGATTCGAACCTAGGATGCTCACACCGAAATTCAGTGCATATATCCATTGCGCTACGAAGACAGTTAAAGAATGAAGGATGTCTACCCATTAATAGGCTACAGTCTATCTCAATTAACTATTTTACCTAGCACAGATCCTTCCTAAGCTTCATGAAATTGTCTAAATATAGCTAGAATGAAATATAACGCACATCGCTGGTACTCAACGGGTTAAATATGGGTACTGTATTTGTTGACCTACATAATTAGAATAACTCTGAGTAAAGGATAATAATGCAAAGTACTTATGAACATATCAATTATATTTTTGACTGAAAATCATACAATAGTGAAGCAAATTAAGTGGAATTATAAGAAAATGTAAAAAAAGAATTCTGCTTGACAAGCATAATTGACATGCCGTAAGCACATACATTATGAGCACGTTAACCCCCTTTGAAGCTCTGACGCATTTTAGCAGTTTATTTTGGCTATCATTAGACGATTTTATGAAGCTTAGGAAGGATCTGTGGGTAATAAAAGGGTCAATACTATCTCAATCAACCCTTTGACTTCCATATACTGTTACTAATCTGAATAAAATCGTCTAATAGTAGACGGAAAACCGAACAGAAACGCGTATTGGAGCTTGAAAGGGTTAATTAATAGGAACAGTAACAGGGAGCATAAATACAGAATGGTTATAAATACACCCAACTAAAATTAAATTGAAGCAAAGTATGTTTTCATAGGGGTGAACAGTAGCTACTGTACATTGGTAGAGCGCTCGGTTTCTAACCGGGAGGACCGAGTTCGATTCTCGGCTGGTGGAGATGTTTGGGCAATCTCCTCACAATCTGCCTCTGTTTCGACTGACAGTAAAATAGGTTACGCGGCAGGGTGAAAAGGGGTCTTCGGATCCTCCGACCCTTCAACTCAAATTTTAAAACAAAATTTCATATACCGGTACTAAAAACAGTAATCATGTGGAATCAATAGCATATGGAGGAACCACTGTAGTATACAAATGGATCACAGCAAAACATATAGGCAAGCCGATTTTGTGTACACAAATTGGTGAGTTTGCAATGAGCACTTGTGGTTTCAGGGATTCACAGCATTACGTAAACCCCACGAATTTGGGGTGATTCCTGTACTGAAGTATATCCATAGAATCTGGGGTTAAGAGAAAAGTACTGTAGAACAATGACATTAAATCATATCATGGACTGAGTAGATAATGATGAAAAGTGTAACACTAAGCTGTTGTAAGGTATGCAAAGTTTATTCGGAATTAAATCATGGAGTCGGGTGGACCAAAAAACCATCTGTAAACCCAAGACAATGTAAGACTAGCCCGGTGGCCAGCTCATCTGTCGACCACCCATAACATGGAGGTGGAGATGGTAGAAACTCTGGGCCCCGTCGCTGCAGTTGTTCACCACCAGTCGGAAACCCTTGTCCAGACCCTGCTCCTTGGCCACCCGTCGTGCCACGATCATCAGGTGCCCCAGTAGCTGAAGGGGAAAGCGGGATGTCAAACCAAACCAGTCCAGTTTTTGTTAGTCTTTATTATTGTACTGTATATAAGTAAGAACAGAGAAACAACGGGAGCCCAACCCCGAAAAGAGTTGAAATAGGAGAGTCATGGGTTCTAGTCATGTGGTGATGGGCTGGTCTATCAGAGTGAGAGTTGAGCGATCTCTGCCATACCCATAGCTTACTCTGACTGTTCCTTTTGTATGTATGTATGTATATACTCAGGCCCAGGCCCATCACCACATGACTAGAACCCATGACTCCCCTATTTCAACTCCGGTGACAAATCACTCTGTATAATTCTATCTATCTATCTATTGCCAGACGCCTTACTCCCCTTAATGGGGGTGGCCATACACAAAATGCCCCCCAGCAAACCTGTAAGAGGGACAACCCATGCCAGTTTACTGAAGGACTTACAGGATTGACCACTCAATTTAGGGTCCGTCTGACTCTGAGGCCTTTTATACTCCCAAGTCTTTCTCCTCTTTTGCTGTGCTGATTTTCTCCCCTCCTCAGTTGTATTCCCATTTGGGTCTCCTTTCACTGACTCCCATTCCTAGTATGTGGAACTTTTCTGCTTTAAGGGGAGGTTTCTAGTTTGTTTCCTACTCCTCCAGCAATCTTAAAATGTCACCCCCTTGACCCCCTTTCAAGATAAATTTGTACATTTTTCGGTAGAACAATTTCCCGGCCAAAGGCCGGTTACTCTTAAATTACAGGCTCGCTATCGCTCGCCAGGATAAAATTGACACCTAAATTGCACGAAAGGTCTTAAAATTGACAGAATGGGGCGGAAATTCTTAAAATCACCAAACTAATGGGGCAAACATCTTAAAATCTCAAAAGCAATGGGGCTAACCATGAGGGAGAAAGGGGCCAAGAAAATAATCCCTCAAGTGGAGACCTCCCCCTTAAACTCCATCTTCCAAGTTTCGCTCCAGTGATGTATCCTATCTAAATCATCTTGCAACTCTCTACAACTACACCTATTCTAGTCTACAATTTTCTTCATGATCTTAGCGTCGTCTGCGAACATGTTTGTATAACTACTCAATCCTTGATCTCCCAATCTACCAAGATTGGAAGCCAAAGCGTCACATTTTCCCCTTGCCCCTCAACTTTCTCTTCATAATTGCTGAGGGGCACAGGGCCCTGGGTGGGGCTTTGGTTTCCTTGGCGTTTACGCACCCTCCTCAGCTCCCCGCCATGGAGTGGCTTCGGTCACCCAGGCTTTATTGTGGTCGGCAGGGAGGGTTCTGTGGGGGCGCTCGGTTATGGCCTTGAAATTGCTCGGGGCCTTGGGGCTGTTCGGCCAGGCAGCTTGGGGAACAACAACAACAACAACAACAACTACTCAATCCTTCTGGCATATCGTTTACATATATCAAAAACATTATCGGTGTCAGCACTGACCCCTGCGGGACCCCGCTGCTGACGTTCTTTCACTGTGAAGTCTTGTCTCTTATAGTAAGTCTTGTCTCTTATAGTAAGCATTGTTTCCACATAGCGATTTTGATAAGTTAATTTGACTTTATATTGTCTTTGTCCCAGTTTTGGTTTGTTTAGTTTGCAAGTTTTACATTTTAATTGTTGGCGTATCAAATAGTTCTCTATCCATTTGAAGTTTCCCATGCACCCCTCCGACAGTTAGCCGTTTATGGGGCACCCTGTCGAATGCCTTCTTCAGGTCTACCCAACCCTCTCTTGTATGACATCTATAACTCTGCTGTAGAAATTCAGTAGGTTTGTAACACAAGACTGAACTAAACCTGAACCTAAATTGCTTTGCTGTGAACAACCTTCTCTCTTCCAAAAATGCAGTCCAGTTAGTTTTATCACAAAGTTTACAAATTACACTGGTCTGGTGTTTGTGTGTGTGATGCATATTGGTAGGTCCATTTTCTTTTATTCTAGATAAGTGCATCTCTTTTATTAAGTTTAAAGGAAGGACCTCCAAGTATCAAAGACGGTAAGACCTAATTAGAACTATGCATTAGGTCTTATTGTCTTAACTACGTTGAAACTACGACATGACCTTCCTAAGTTAAATAAAATCGTCAGTAGGTAACCAGAACAAAACAAATTAACTTAATCTGATAGAAAATTTCAACAGCAAGCAAGTCTCACCTGTTCGTCAGAGTCCTCAGCATCAGAGAGTGTTGCCAGAGGTTTACGTGGGATCACCAGGAAGTGTACCAGAGCCTGGGGGGACACGTCGTTGAATGCCACACACTGAAATACAACAGATATGAGTTTTATGGGGATTGGGTCCGAGTAAATATATACATACAGTACATTCTATTGCTACTACAATAATCAGTGTTCCTCGGAGCTTTCCCAGTGTATACCACCTCCTCTACGTAGGGTACGTAGTACCCGCCTTGCAACACAATCCCACCCCTACTCTGTGCAACTCTCCAACCCAAGAGTGAAATGCTATTATCAGACATTCTTCTATTCAAATGCCGAGCTCTGGAACTCTCTCCCAGAATCAGTCTTTCCCTCTTACTATGACTTTAATTGCTTCAAACTCTGTGTGTCCAGGCATTTTAGCTCGAACGTGCCTTGATTTTGGCCTTGTCACTCTTTCAAATCTGGGGGAGGCACTCGCTGCAGGGAGTTGTGCCTTTTGTCTCCCTCATTCACATATAAAAAAAACGAAAAAATACTGTACTGTACATACAAATGTACGGTTGCACTAATAAGCCATGTCCCATCTGTCATTACGTTTGGGATTTTGTCATTACCATTTGTCATTACCCTCTGTGCTGTGTTTACCGGTATGTCTTATCAGATGTTGAATAGGGTGGGTAAGGGTAGGAACATGTTTGTATATTTCACTCCATATGAAGAAATGGAGCTTAGATATTGCTGATACCGATTACTGTATTGATCAAAACATACTTGGTGCCGAGACATCACTTATTGTACTGTACAGTACCGGTACTTTGTTTTTTTAAGCCAAGCTTCTGTCACAATATTTAAAAGTAATCTTATAGTGCATTAGGCCTAACGGTATATTAAAATTAAAATGTAAAACTTGCAAACAAAGTCAAACCAAAACTGGGACAAAGACAATATAAAGTCAAAACAACATATACAAATCGCTATGTGGAAACAACGCTTACTAAAATAAAATTTATGAAATGAAAGAACACAATCCACCACATAGGGTGTACATTACTACATGAACAAGTTAATCTGGTTCCCAAGCAAACTAATTGCACACATAACAACACACTATCGTCACGTTCAGGGAATTAGTCAGTTTGGTATATACTGTACTGTATTAGATAAAAACTGCAGCAGAATTATTCAACAAATACAGCATTTCTACATTATTGATATCAAATATACTGTTTTCAATGCATTTATAACCATTTCTAGGTTGATTTAGCTTGAAATGATCATCTAATTTAAGCTATGTCTACTTCAGAGGGGTTAATTTGATGCAATTAAGCACACACAGAGGCTTAAATAAGTGAAAAATATGGATAGCAAAAACTTTGGTTAACTGAAATTTTTGGATATTTGAATTTTGGATAAAAGGGAGTTTACTGTATTTAGTCCATGAGCCAGGCCAGATATCGGTACCACCTGGGGTGACTAAACACGAATGGTACTAAAATGTTTATAGAGTGACTGTAAGTACATTAAGATATGATAGCCTTCTCGCACTGGTAGCTTAGTCTAATTTTTTTGATGCAATAGGGGCGCTACCCAAAAATAAAGATTTTTAGCGTGACGCTCGGCGTTTTCCTCATTTTCTTTAAAATCCATCACACAATCATCGCGAAACTTTGAACACCTATGTAGAATTATATTCTCTACCAGAGTTGTTCCTAGGTATTTTTCAAATTTCCTCATATTTCGGAATATACTCTATATTTTGGGTATTTTCCTCTAAATCTAGAATAAATCCTTAAATATGGGGAACATTGAAAAATATATTCTAACAGCTCTTGTAGCTTATTTGATTCTCTACAAGAATTATTCCGATGTGTATTTCAAGTTTCTCCATATTTAGGGGTTTATTTCATATTTGGGGATTTTTTGTTATATTTTGGGGATAATTTATTATTGGAAGGAGCAAACATATGTAGAGTGGTTTCCATGTAATGTGTTTGTTTGTTCATGGTTTAATGGTGATATTTTTTGCAGGTGTGTGTCGACTGTTTGACGGCAGGATGGAACCATCTGCGAGGAAGAGAGCACGGATCGACTGTATCATCCACTGCTCTGATGATGACAGCGATGCTCTGGTGTCACCACAGGATTTGGACTCCTGGAACACATTGCTCAGGGCTGCAGAAATCAGGCAGCATGATCCAGTCCTGGAAGCAGCCAAGGGCCTTGAAGAAGGAGGAATACCACACATACATTATCACCGTAAATGTCGTAGTCTCTTTACAATGAAGAAGTCACTGGATTCTATCCTTGCCAAGGGTGTCAAGATAGAATCAGCAAGCGTCGACCCCAGGAGGAGGGCATCAAGGGATGCCCCTAGTACTAGCAGGGTGTATGCCAAAGTATGTATCTTCTGCGAGAAGTCAAGCAAGTACATAAAAACAACAAAGACAAGGGAGCCACTCATACAGTGTGTTGAGCTACGAGCAGATGAGAAGATTCGCAGAGCAGCAATAAGGAAACTCAACCAGAGAATCCTTGGTTTAGTTAGCAGAGACCTTGTTGCTGCAGAGGGTCACTACCACAAGTCGTGCTACAAACTCTTCACAAAAGATGATTTCCCAGCGGCCGCCAGGTCGGGTGCAGGTGAAAATCAGGAAGAAAGCGAGGAAGCACGCTACGAAGAGGTTGAGACAGAAGCCCTCGAGGAACTCTGCTTGTATATAAGGACCAAATTATTCCCCAACCCAGAGGTACTGCCTATGACAAACCTCACATCTAGGCTTGAGAGATCCATGATGTCCCGTGGTATTATCCAACTGAAACCAGCGACAAAGAAACATGTTCGCCGAAAGATTGAAACCGAGTTTGGAGAATCACTACGCTTTGTCCCAGATGAGAAAGGAAAGCTTCTAATCTATCCACGCAGCCTCTCAATGGACGACCTTGCCCGGCAAGCACACAAAATGGCAAAAGACCTGCAAGAAGCAAGAGCAGCTAACTCTGAAGATGTCTTAACCAAAGCAGGAATGCAGCTGAGGAATGAGATCAATAAACAAGATGTGAGTCAGCCATGGCCTCCCGATACAGATCAGAATGTCATTCCTGCAGCAGTCACTCAATTCCTGCACACCCTGCTGACAGGAGAGTGTGAGTGTGAAACTCCCTCTGAAAGAGCTCAACGTCTTGCCACTTCCTTTGGCAGTGACTTGGTCTTTGCTGTTACCAGTGGCAAGACAAAACCACCCAAGCACGTACTGCTGACCAATGCTGTAAAGTTTTTGACAGGAAACACAGAACTGATCCGAACTCTGAATCGTCTTGGTCACTGTGTGTCTTACTCAATGTTTGAGGAGATCGATACAGCCCTTTGTATCCAGAAGCTGGAATGCTCAAAGGATGACATTCCACTGCCAGCAAACATCTACCCTGGTGTGTTCACAACCCTGGCCTGGGATAACATTGACCGACTTGAAGAGACCCTAAGTGGAGCAGGTACTTCTCATAGAGTCAATGGCATTGCTGTCCAGTCCAAGGTTGCAGGCTCTGTGCCAGAGAAAGTCCTGCCAGAGATTACCAAGTCCAAGATAAGAAGCATCACTCAGACATCATCAATGCTGCCAATATACAATGTTGGGCGGCGGGCAGGGCCACCTAGGATTGAGACTGCGTATGTCGACACTACCAAGGAAGTCCAGGATTCAAAGACAAAGAACCATATCTGGCTTCTTACTCGAATGTCAGACCATGAGGACCAGTCCATCAGCAGTTGGACTGGGTTCAACATCAAAATGCGCAGAGACATTGCAGTGGTTCAGGACACTGTAAGCTACCTGCCCACTATCAATGCTCCCGCAACAGAAATGTCCACCGTTAATGAAATCTTGGAACAAACGCATGCTATCATGCAGTCCTTACAGCTTAACAAGATTGTGTGCGTGTTTGATCAAGCACTCTATGCCAAAGCTGCCGAAGTTATCTGGAAACAAGAGAAGTTCAAGAACATTATCATCAGGATGGGCGTCTTCCACACAATCTGTAATCTCATCTCCACCATAGGAAAGAGGTTTCAAGATGCAGGTCTTAGAGATCTGTGTGTGGAATCAGGTATCATCGCAGAAGGATCAGTGTCAGGAGTGATGAACGGCAAGAGGTACAACAGAGCAGTGAGACTACACAAGCTCGTGTATGAAGCACTGATGAGGCTTGCATGGAAAGGCTTCCTTTCATGGCTAGAAGAAAACCATTCAAGGGACATACACCATCTAGATGAAACACTGAAGGACATCAACAGCTTTCACAGCAATGTGTCTCAGGGACTCTTTCAAGAGCTGATGGAGAGTGAATCATGCACACATATCATGAAGCTTTTCCAAGTTTATCTTGAGACCCTCAGAGATGAACACAACCTCTCAGCATTCTGGATGTCATACCTGGACATGGTTGAGATCATGCTGGACTTAATTCGAGCCTCCAGAGAAGGCAACTGGATGCTCCACCTAGGAGCAATCCGACAGATGATACCGTGGTGTTTTGCCTATGACAAAGTGAACTATGCCCGGTTCCTAACCTACTACTATGCCTTGATGTCTCGACTGCCCATTGAACACCCAGAGGTCCATGAACACTTCATGCAAGGTGGCTTTTCGGTCCAGATCGGTAGCAAGAATCCCTTTGGACGGATCCCTGTGGACCAGACAATCGAAGAGACGATCAACAAAGACACCCAGACACCAGGGGGCACAAAAGGCTTCAGCCTGAAAGGCGGAGCTGTCGCCAGGTACTACCTGACATCGGAGTATCGCAGCAGGTACTTAAGGCAGCTCAGGACTATGGTAGTAGGCCAAAAGTATACTGACTTCAGCCACCCAGACCTACAGATGCCCAGGATTAGAAGAGATGAGGCCGATGTCCAATCTTTAGTTCAACTGATGGAGACCAGCTGGTTGAACCCCTTCAACGCAGAGCAAGAAGATCTTGTCAGTTTGTCAACTGCGACTATGGCACCACCAGAAGTTGTCAAAGACCTTCTAGGGGCCTACAGAATAGGAGAGGATGCATATCAAGCCTTCAAGGAAGAGCGCCTGGAGATCGATACGCCAACTATACAGTTTCATGACACGATGACGAAGACGAAACTGAGAACGTTCACTAACATCAGAATGAAGCCACGCTCACAAGACCATGCCAAGGAGGTTATCTTAAAGGCTGACAGGAACCTATTTGGCCAGATGATCCTTGTTGCCGAGAACAGAAAGCTCAAAATGAGTGATGTCTTGGCTCATCCCCTGGGGCCTTTGCCTTGGGCACTTGCCAGCGGTGATGGGTCTCTCCGCAAGACCAACAAGGCTGCCCTCGCAAAGGAGTTAGAGAGGAATGTTTCTCCTGCAGAAGTGATACCCGAGCCCTCTGCTACCATAATTGATGGGATGAGCCTGGTCCACAAACTGAAGGGAAACGACAAAACTTTTTCACAGCTTGCAGGTACAGCACTGAGTCACGCTGTTCATGAAGGTGCTAAGAGCAGGCGCATTGATGTTGTGTTTGATATCTACAAGGAGACATCCATCAAGGATGCAGAACGAGCCAAAAGAAGTGCAGGCACAGGAATTCATTTCAAGAACATTCAACCTGGGCACAACATCCAGCAGTGGAGAAAGTTACTCGGTAGTTTCTCCAACAAAGCAAGTCTTATCAAGTTCTTGGTAGAAGAATGGAAGGCACCACAGCACAGGGAGAAGCTCAAGGACAAGGAGCTGTATGTCACATGTGAGCAGCGCTGCTTCAAGATCACCAAAGAGCAGTGGGAAGAGGCTCCTGAGCTTAAGTCAACTCAAGAAGAAGCAGACACACGCCTTCTTCTCCATGCACTTCATGCAGCAGAATCTGGGAACAAGTCTGTCATCATCACTGCAGAAGATACAGACGTCATGGTGTTGTGTCTTGGCATGTGCCACAAGATCCCATCCCATCTGTTCCAGAAGTGCGGGACGAAGAACCGGACAAGATTCCTGGATATCACCACACTGAGCCGCACACTGGGAGGCAGCGTGTGTGATTCATTGATTGGTATGCATGCCTTTACAGGCTGTGATACCGTCAGTGCATTCGCTGGCCGAGGGAAGATGACGACACTCAAGCAGGTGAAGATGGACAAGACATACCAGCATGCTTTTCACGAACTTGGACGCTCATGGGAAGTGTCTCCTGAACTCTTTGAGAAGCTACAGGAAATCACCTGCCACATGTACCTACCATCTACCCACACAACTAAGGTAAACAAGCTTCGGTATGAGCTGTTCTGTGCAAGACGTGGAGAGGTAGAGTCAAGTCAACTCCCTCCTTGTGAGGACTGCCTCTTCATGCATGCACTGCGTGCAAACTACCAGGCTGCGATCTGGAGGAGAAGTCTTCAGAGCCAGCCATTTGTTGCGAACCCAACAGACTGCGGTTGGATGACAGATGAGGACGGTAAGCTTGCCGTCAACTGGATGCGAGGCTCACCAGCACCAGATGCTGTTATGCAGCTACTGTCTTGCAAGTGTGTGCGGTCATGCGAACTCCCTAAGTGTACTTGCCTCAGCAATGGTCTAAAATGCACGGACATGTGCAGGTTACAGACATGTCAGAACAAGGCTATTGAAGAAGAGCCGGTGGCACAACAGTCAGATTCCGAGTCTGACGTAGATGATATTTAGGAGTAGTAATTTGCCATAATAGTATGTACAAGCCCATGGCATGCTTAGTGTGTATTTACAGGACTTGTATTAAATGTGACAATTACTATATGCATTTTGTTGACATTTAGGCATTCCTGTCCCCAAATTTGACATTTTAAAAAATTTCGGAATTTTCGGTAGGGTATGTCTATTCAAGAAGTGATAACGACCATTAAGCTACCAATGTGCAAGGGCTATCATATCAAAACATAAACTAGAGACATGTAGCAAGCTAAAAACACCTAAGAGAATTAGTCACCCCGGGTGGTACCGATATCCCAAAATTCGGGTCTTGGCTCATGGACTAATTATATCTGGTCTTACTTTAGCTACTCAGAAAACTATTGATGCACAGACAGATGTATTATATTCTAAACTAGCAGGGGTACCCGGCGTTGCCCGGGTTAAAATTCTACCATAATCACCATCACTACTACCACCACTACTACTACCATAATCACCATCATCAATCACTACTACCACAATCATCACAATACTACCACTACCATAATCACCGGCCTCGACCTCCCTGTGCCTAATTAAACGGCGACCTCGATTTCGGCCGTTAAATGACCTCCGATTTTGGATCTGACCTCATCCGTACCCCCATTTTGGGGGGCTGCGAACAACTTTCGTTCCATACACCTTTTCGATCGGAGGCCTCCTTCTGCCCCAAACGGCCATTTTTTTCAATTTGTTTCAATTTCGGCCTCGAAACGACCTCCGATCGTGGCCTCGCCCCCTCTATGACCTGACCCAGGTCAAGTGACACCCACATGCAAAGTTTCAGCTCCCCAGGTCCAAAACTGCGGCCACCTATTAAGAACACACACACAGACAACCGAAAATATTATATAGATGGTATAATTTCCACCAGTAGAAATATCTGTGCTTATGATTCAGATATGCATTTCTACTTTCTCCCTTCCGGTGTTGCTAATCCTTGGATTTTTTTCTGTAAATCTTTATTTTATTTTAAATCAAAATATCCAAAATCTTGGTTTGTGATTCCTACATTATTTCATCCTCTTTGTTAATGGTTAAACCAGTGTGGGTGTAGGAGGGGTAGTCCTCACTCAGGACACTAGGTTAGGTAAAATCAGAATACCCCACAATTTCCTAGTCGGCTGACAACAGCTCAATGTTTGACATTTGATATTCGAAATTCAAATGTGAAAAATATACTGACAATAGCTCGATGTTTGACGTTTGATATTGGAATGTCCACTTCGTATGTCAAAAAAGGTACAGTAGGCTACTTTAATGACAAATAGTGCAGTACTGTACCTCGCCCATCCAGGCTAATTGGGGGAGAACCCTGTCTGGATCTGCCGAAAGTCCGGACATATATTCAGCCATTCAGACAAATCCGGATGGCTGAAACATGAGTCCGACGTTTGACATTCGCAAACGTCAAACTAGATCCGTTTGATATTCGATAAAAGCAAATGTCAAACAACAAACTTATACAAGCTTGATATTTGATGTTTGATATTTGTGAATGTCAAACGAGATCTGTTTAATATTCGGTAGAAGTGAATGTCAAACAAGAAACTGACAACAGCTCAATATTTATACAATACATACAATGGTTTAGCGTCATTTTCCATTACATGCATTGTAACATCTCAGACGGGGTTGCCTTTCAATAGTTGGCGTGTACTGTAGTTCAATATATATATTTTCTAGATCTCGAGTGACGGCGTCTCTTGCGTAGATTGACCTCCTAATCTACCAAGATTGGAAGCCAAAGCGTCACATCTTTCCTTTGCCCCTCAATTTTCTCTTCATAATTGCTGAGGGGCACAGGGCCCTGGGTGGGGCTTTGGTTTCCTGGGCGTTTCCGCACCCTCCTCAGCTCCCCGCCATGGAGTGGCTTCAGTCACCCAGGCTTTATTGTGGTCAGCAGGGAGGGTTCTGTGGGGGCGCTCGGTTATGGCCTTGGCCTTGCTCGGGGCCTTGGGGCTGTTCGGCCAGGCAGCTTGGGGAAAAACAACAACAACAACAACTGTAGTTCAATAAAGTCCCGAAACAGCACTGCCCCACCAAGTCATCACTGTGGCTGATGTTGGTATAGTGCTAACCGTGCCTCAGGCCTTAGCAAGACCCTAACAGAGTCCCCCTGCAGTATCTGCAACCACACCAGCCTTAACAGTGTTACAAAAAGACAGCACCATAACAAGACTCTACTGTATATTAGGCAATTTGGACTATAGAACAATAAAGTCCTGCCCTAACATGCAAACACTGTTGCCGACACAGGTGTGGTGCCAAACAGCGCCCAGGTAAGACTCAGTCCCCTGTAGCCCCTATCCGCACCCCACCAGCCTCGGCAGTGCTAAGATAAAGACTTTATTACATAGTAATGGCTGTTGGTCCATAAGTCAATCGCCAGCCCCCCCCCCCCCCCTATTAATCGCCTTGTACGACACACAGTAAGATGCGTGAGGCATATTCTTTTTGGAAAATAATATCGAAACTACCACTAATTTTCCCATGGTTTTCCTTTTTGGGTTTAGGTAGTTTTCATGATTATACAGTAGTTGAAATTAGGGTAAATTTCTATAATTGCGCCTATACGAGCTAAAAAAAAAATGTATTGTATTTAACAGGAAGGTACGACAAGGTAAGTGATGTGGTATAGGTGGCAATATGCGGAAATGGATTACAGTATAAGGGCATTCCGCCCCCTCTGGCAAAAGTCTATCAATCTAGATGAGACATGGATTTTACAATGCTTAGGAGAGACATAAGCCTAACCTAACAACCTTACATAACCTATCCTAGTATTATGGGTGGGGCTGCCGCCCCCACACCCCCGCTGGTTGGGTAAAACGGTAGAAATCCAGTTGGGGTTGAGTGAGTAACCGTAGATTTTCGTAAGGGCATCACAGGGGGCGGAATGCCTTTATAATCCATTTGGTAACATTCAAGACAGCTAGAGCCGCCTTATTTACCAAGTTTCTTTATATTTTTTCCCAGGAATATAGTGTTTAATTGTTGTTTTTCATGGTTTGAGTGGAGGATTTGCATTAACTTATCCATTATTAATTAATCTGAAGATACTCCGTCAAATGGCGCCATTTATTGGGTGAATCGCGCTTTTACAGTAAGTAAGGGAAATTGTGGGGAGGCCATGCACGCTTCCAAAATGTACAAATATTATATTAGATTAGATTAACCTAACCTAACCCTAATATAATATAATATAATATAATAATATAATATAATATAAGTTTTTGTGAGTAACGTTCAAGCCATTTATTGGGTGAATCGCACTCACCGCATCTTTCAAAACAATACAATATATATGAGGATGATCAGTGATCATCCTCATATATAAATGTAGTTGGTATTTCCCCACGAAGGATCTTGCCAAATATATTGTCACCGCCTGGGGTAGCCGTCTGTGCCTTCTCCACCTCGCTCATCTTGGCGTCTGATTCCTCTTTTTCGTCTTCGAGGGGAGATGACATTTACAACGCCCCCCTCCCCCCCCCACCCCACTCTATTGCTTTTGACTTATTTGTATGTTATTTTAGCTCAATTAATTGTCTTTTTGTTTTGTTAGTTTTTCTCTGTGTAACCACATTCTTTGTATTACTCTTTTAACTTCTTGTTTATTCTGGGTGTCTCCAAATAGTATACTTCTGCCAATTTATTTTCTATGTATGGTCGTTCAGATAGTTTATTTGTTAACCTCAGCTGTTGGTAATATTCACAGTGGAGTATAAAATGTTCTAGGGTTTCATTTTCTTCTTCGCATGCTAAACACTGTGTATCCTCTCCGTTAATTTTTTTTCTATCGTTTAGTTGTAGCGTAGGCTATTCGAGCGACATCTGAATAAGGTTATCGAAGATGGAGTATTAAAATACCCCCAAAAAGGATGTCCCCCACCACTCTCCCAAACAACAACCCAGTAACCATCCCGAGAGAACCAGAACGAAAGCCGACCGACACGAAGGGACCCAGCAGCCAGAATCAGGATCAAAGGACGCCGCCACACCTGTCATTCAACGGCGGATCGCCCGGATGGACCAGGAGACCGACACCAACACGACAGGAAAGCAAAGGATCCCAAAGGCAAGTTGGCCAAGAGTGATCTACTCCCAACCTTTTTAACAATCCACATAACACAGATACCACACACATAATCATATTCAGGTAAATAAGACTAATTATAAGTACCAGTGCCAAATACAATTCTCCCAAGTTGTACTTTAGTCTATTTGTTTCCAGCTGTGCCTAAATTGTCATGTTTCTATCTTTGTTACTCCTATAAGTTAGATTTTGTAGCGAAAGATGATGGTTATTCTGAAAACTTGGCATTAATATGACACACAGCCATAGCCTAGTAGTTTCATATATTTCCATTAAGTATCGAGAAATCAGCTAATAAGAGATTCAATTTACGATCAGCTGGAAAAAATAGAGTATACCCACTACATAATTTCACCATGACTCTATACATTTTTGCATTATCTAGCTATAATCAGAAGACTTTATGAAGCTTAGGAAGGATATATGGTAGCTAAAAGGATTAAGGGGGGTTACCTGTTTTTGTTCTGTCCTTTTCTATCTTTCTCTGGCTTGTATCCATTTGGCCCCATTCAGCCTACTGTTTTAAGATGTTTATCCCCATCCACGTGTCAATTTTTTACTGGTGAGCGGTAGCGAGCCAACATATTTTTTATTTTTGTTTGACAGCAGGCTAAATTTGTACATTTTTCGATAGAAAAATTTCTCCGGCGAAGCCGGATTTCTTCATATAATGCTGGCTCGCTATCGCTCGCCAGGAAGAAATCGACACCTAGATGGGGATAAACATCTTAAAATAGTTGGCTGAATGGGGCCGAATGGATACAAGCCAGAGAAAGAGAGAAAAGGACAGAAATAAAAAAAAGCAGGTCACCCCCCTTAATTGAGATAGTCTGTAGCCATTTAATCGGTAGAGGTCCTTCCTAAAAAGCTTCATAAAATCGTCTAAATGTATGTATGTATGTATGTATGTACTCGGGCACATATCCGGCCATTGCTGGGGGTGGTCGACTCGAGACAGAGCCCGAACAAAAACTAAGATAAAATATATAAAGACGTTACCGACATTTCTATTATATTCTGGTAGCCAATGGGCTATCTTATTCAGCTTAGGAAGGACGTCTATCAATTGAAAGGCCACAGGCAATATTAATTCCCACAGATCCTTCCTAAGCTGTGTATAATTGCGACTAATATTATCCAGAATAAACTGTCAAAACGATGCATATTCCTCAAGGGGTTAATTGAGTCTTTAGTATACCCTATTCATTCCCACAGATCCTTCCTATTCTATCTATCTATCTATCTATATGCTCAGGCCCAATCCCCATTTTGGGGGTAGCCGACTCAAGACAGAGCAAGAACAGGGAAAACACAAAAACAACATAAAACAACAAATAAACACAGATAAAAAACACAAACTCACACACATCCAGGTCACCCAGGAGAAGACCCAGAGACCAGGGTCACCAAGGTCGCTCCAGCACTCCCCCGGCCCCCGACCACCCGGAGAGGTTCCGATCTCGGCAGGCAGACATGCAGCGGAGCCAAAGCCACAAGCCCTCCCACCACACTTCCAGGCGCACCCTTCATATTAATCGTCTCCCCGGGCCAGGCGCCTGATGGAGTCTTATCTAGTCCAACTTGCGCCCGACCCCTTACTCCAAATGACCACGTGTTCACTCAACTATTCACAAGCATTCTCCATTCACTCCTGTCCACCACCACTTCCCCTGCCTGATCTATAGTCATTCCTCTATAATCCAAAGCCTTTCTTACACAGTCTCTCCATCTCAATGGGGGTCTTCCTGCCCTTCTATCTCCCCTTGTACCTGACTCACATATTCTCTTTGTAAGCCTTTAATCTCCCATTCGTTCAACATGACCATACCAGCTCAGCACCCTTCTGTCCACTCTGGCTGACAAATGTTCCTGCTGCCCCACTCTCCTACGTACGATCTCTTCATTCCTCAATCTGTCTCTACGAGTAACTCCACACATACTCCTCAAGCAGCTCATCTCCATCACATCCAGCCCTCTTTTCTCCTTTTTCTTCAGATCCTTCCTAAGCTGTATATAATCTTCTAATGATAGCCAGAATAAACTGTCAAAACCAAATGATAATCCTGGAGGGGTTACTATAGCAATAATAAACCTGCTCTCTCTCTATCGGGGTGTCAAATCGGAGCAATTTGGTTGAAAGACTTGAATGAATATAAGAAGAAGTACAGTGGCGCTAATAAGTCATTTCTCAGCTGTCATTACGTTTGGCTCGCTCTGTGCCGTATTAATGTCTGTCAGATGTTGAATAGGGTGGGTACGGTGGTGCTAATAAGTCATGTCTCAGCTGTCATTACGTTTGGCTTGCTCTGTGCCATATTAATGTCTGTCAGATGTTGAATAGGGTGGGTACGGTGGTGCTAATAAGTCATGTCTCAGCTGCCATTACGTTTAGCTCGCTCTGTGCCGTATTAATGTCTGTCAGATGTTGAATAGGGTGGGTACGGTGGCGCTAATAAGTCATGTCTCAGCTGTCGTTACGTTTGGCTCGCTCTGTGCCGTATTAATGTCTGTCAGATGTTGAATAGGGTGGGTAAGTGTAGGAACATGTTTGTATATTTCACTCGATATGAAGAAATGAAGCTTAGATATTGCTGATACCAATAATTATTGATCAAAACATATTTGGTGCCGAGACATCACATATTAGCGCGACTGTACAAGGTAATTAACATGGCATAACATTGTTTTGGCCCTTTTATCACTTCCAAAGACATACCGGTAATGTAAACTATAAACCATAATTTGTCCTTTACACATACAATCAAAAAGACTAAAAATAATGAACTCTGCTTTCGTTTGACAAGTGTTCACAAATTAACACTTTCCGTCTTCTAGGACGATTTTTCACTTAGTTTATTTTGTTATTATTATTATTATTATTATTATTATAATTAGTAGTAGTAGTAGTAGTAGTAGTACTACTGTAATGCCCTCGAAAATATCCCGCAACCCCAATAATGTACCACCCGAGTTGACGTCAGGTATAGTGTAAAATAGTCGTTGATGGGAAGTCCAATAAACTCATCACGTGAATCACCACGAGACTATCACCTGGTTCTTACAAATCGGACTAAGGTTACTATACTTTTGTACGTCGGTGGTAGTACAGTGGGTTAGCGCGCGGGCCTGGTTGACCTATGGTGGTCATGGTCACTAACCAGGGTTCGAACCCCACCCAAGGCATCTCAAAACCTGTGGGTTTTTAGGAGGGTTAAACTCCCTTCAGAGGTTCGAGCCCCGTGCCAGGGCTCAGGAAAGGTTAACCCTAAGTGGGCCTGGGGAGTTGTCAGGACAGAAAAATTCCCTTCACACCCAGCATTTCATTGGTGGCAGTCACGGAACGTGATCTGGTAGCTACATAGACCACCCATCACGCGGACCCTAACAATATTGAGATTGCTGAGGTGATACAGCTACGATACCTTACGACCTTAAAGAGGCTAGGGACTAGCCTAGTTAAAGAAGGATGTAATGTAATGCCCTCGAAAATATCCCGCAACCCCAATAATGTACTACCCGAGTTGACGTCAGGTATAGTGTAAAATAGTCGTTGATGGGAAGTCCAATAAACTCATCACGTGAATCACCACGAGACTATCACCTGGTTCTTACAAATCGGACTAAGGTTACTATACTTTTGTACGTCCGTGGTAGTACAGTGGGTTAGCGCGCGGGCCTGGTTGACCTATGGTGGTCATGGTCACTAACCATGGTTCGAACCCCACCCAAGGCATCTCAAAACCTGTGGGTTTTTAGGAGGGTTAAACTCCCTTCAGAGGTTCAAGCCCCGTGCCAGGGCCCAGGAAAGGTTAACCCTAAGTGGGCCTGGGGAGTTGTCAGGACAGAAAAATTCCCTTCACACCCAGCATTTCATTGGTGGCAGTCACGGAACGTGATCTGGTAGCTACATAGAGCACCCATCATGCGGACCCTAACAATATTGAGATTGCTGAGGTGATACAGCTACGATACCTTACGACCTTAAAGAGGCTAGGGACTAGCCTAGTTAAAGAAGGATGTAATGTAATGCCCTCGAAAATATCCCGCAACCCCAATAATGTACTACCCAGGTTGACGTCAGGTATAGTGTAAAATAGTCGTTGATGGGAAGTCCAATAAACTCATCACGTGAATCACCACGAGACTATCACCTGGTTCTTACAAATCGGACTAAGGTTACTATACTTTTGTACGTCCGTGGTAGTACAGTGGGTTAGCGCGCGGGCCTGGTTGACCTATGGTGGTCATGGTCACTAACCATGGTTCGAACCCCACCCAAGGCATCTCAAAACCTGTGGGTTTTTAGGAGGGTTAAACTCCCTTCAGAGGTTCGAGCCCCACGCCAGGCCCCAGGAAAGGTTGACCCTAAGTGGGCCTGGGGAGTTGTCAGGACAGAAAAATTCCCTTCACACCCAGCATTTCCAGTACTAGTAGTAGTAGTAGTAGTAGTAGTAGTAGTAGTTGTAATAATAGTATTAGTATTAGTATTTCTAGTTTGCTCCCTAGATATCTATGAAACTTACAAAGGAAACCCCCCAAGACCCCCCATAAATATATATTTTTTTTCGGTAGAAATATGTCCCGAACAAAGGCCAGTTCCTCCTAAATTACAGGCTCGCTATCGCTCACAAGGAAAAATATGACACCTTAAACTTACTTTGTTACTTTGTACTAGCTAGGTTTTATAATTGACAAAGATATGGGGCGAAAGTTCATAAAATCGCTTAAACTAATGAGGCGAACGTCTTAAAATCCAAATCTAATGGGGCTAAACATTTGGGAGAAGGGGGTCCAGAGAAAAATCAACCCTTCATATAACCACAATGAATATAATTAAGGGAATGTATTATTTGGATCCCCCTTCTCCCTCATGTTTAGCCTCATTGGTTTTGAGATTATAAGGTATTCACCACATTAGTTTGGCAATTTTACGTTTCACCTAATTTCTTTGTAAGTTTTAAGATCTTTCGTGCCACTTAGGTGTGCGGTGTGCCAGGAGAGATGGGGCGGGATTTTCAATTATAATTTGTATTTAGGCATGTTACCGTTTAAAATACGTTTTCTCTAACTGTTATTAAGAGAGGACGGATATTTTAGGAGTAACACAAGTATTGTAAACTGAGAAATTGCTTTATTTTTCATGAATGTTTATGATATTCTTATTATATAATATATTTTATTCTTCCCTATTAATTTACCGACTGCAAGGTATTATTTAACTGACGTAAATACAATTATTAGCAAAACATTATCAAAGTGGATAAGATGTGCGGATGAACAGCCAAAGTTCCTCAATCTTCCTCAAACAAGTCAGAAGGCAAGTCGCGTTTTCAACACTGCCTTAAGATTTAGCAAAGTTATTGTTGATTTACAACTGATTTGTGTAAGCAATTGAGCTTACACAAATCAATAAACAACAAACAAAATGACCACCAGCTGTAAGTACAGCTATAGCTGGCAGAACAGCTGGGAGTCGGATTTGGACATGGGTGAAATGGACGTGCTGATTCTTCACGAGGAACTTATGGATGTCCTCTCTGATATTGTTGGTTTCGAAGGGGTCTACAAGGACAGGACAATCCCAGTTTTGCGTTCTGCAGTTGACATAAACTGTGAAATTGATAGGATTCGCAAGATAGGTGCAGGAACTTATGGCGAGGCTTGGCTAGTTTACTACTACGGAAGGTTTTGTGTTCTAAAGAGTGCACTGCCCGGCGCCCCTTCACTTGCAAAAGAAGTATCAGTTCTACACCAGTTGGATGGAGCAGGAGGGGTACCTAAACTATTGGCGGCCACAGATGACTTTACTCAGATGATCATTAGTTATTGTCCAGGCAAGGTTCTGAAGGAAGTGCTAGCTAGTGATGATATGCCCCGCGATGTGCAGTACTGGATCAAACTGTTTATAAAGTTGGCCGAGGGGTTGAAGGATTTCCATGGATGTGGGTTTGTTCATAACGACCTACACCTTGGAAACATTATTGTTGATGACGTTGACATTAGTGGTGGGCCAAGCAATGTGTCTATAATTGATCTTGGTCTTGCCACACCGCCAGGACCTTTCCGGTACTTCAAGGCTCACTCCAGGAAAATGTTCACGGGGATAAGTGGTATCCCTGTGAACTGTTTGGCGAACACATCACCACATCTGCAACGGACATCTATAGTGTAGGCTACCTGATTAAGAAATTACTTGATACCTGTCCGTCTCTTCGTTCTAATGGATTAAATTTCCTTGTATCTACACTTATGAATGACGTTCGCCAAAGTCGCCCCACTCTAAATGAGTTTATAACTCATCTTGAGTTCATTGGTAACCAAACTGATGTCTGTGAAAACCTGTCACCTGTTAACGACACAGTTAACAAAGGTCCACTACAAAAGTTGGACGAGGACAGATCTGGGTGTTGTTCTTCACGCCCAGAATCAGCTGCTGAATCAAGTAGTGAGGTCTCGTGCTGGATGGAACTTGATTCTAATGATTAATAACTCTAACCCTTTCTGTTGACTATGTCTCCACTTTCTTCTATATTATTACTATATTCTTATCCAAATAAGTAGGCCAAACTCTTGAATAATAACCTCTATAACTCACAAACGACTAGAGTAATCGACCTATTATTTCTACCATTTGGGAAAGGTCAGGTAGGGAAATGAACAGCCCATTTGCTCTAGCCCTTTTTGAGTTACCGAGGTTAGAGTTCACAAGTTCTGGCCTACCAATTTGGAACATGGTATAGCATTACAATTTTATTCATATTAGGAAAGGTCTTCAAGATTCAAAGGTTAAACAAACTATAGCTTTTATCTTTTGGATGGTGCAGAAACGCCCGGGACACCGAAGCCCCACCAGGCACCCATGGCCCTGTGCCCCTTAACAATTATGAAGGGAAAGTTGAGGGGTGCTTTGGCTCCCATTCACCTGGACATTCTTAGTGGTAAAGCAGGGAGAGTTTTGTGGGGGTGCTCGGTTATGGCCTTGGCCTTGCTCGGGACCTTGGGGCTGTTCGGTCAGACAGCCTGGGGAACAACAACAGCAACCGTTTGGATGTTCTAAAGGATACAGAGGCAGAACATGAATATAATATATATATATATATATATATATATATATAAAATGCCCCAGAACAAGAAGCCCAACACAGAAGCCACGAGCGAACACCACACAGAAACACCCGGAAGAAAGGTCCACAGAACGAAAGGACCAGCTGACCGAGCCAGCCATTTCAGACAGGCCCAAGCCCGCAGGGCTAAACAGCTCCAGGACGCACCCATTTACCTTTTCTAAACTGACCATTTTCCACACCTCACGTACACTAACCCCCTCGTGTCCTACACTCCTAACTACAAAGATGATGAACAGGAATATACATTCATATTAAAAACACCCATGCCCTGTCCCGACGTTGAGCCAATGCCAACACATCAGACAGCCATAATTATATCTATGTATGTTCTTACATCCGAGAAGTAGATGTTATATATCTTAGAAGTTAAAACACCCACGCTTGTCCCTAGACCTCGTATATCATTTTCCATGACGAGTATAGATATATGTAACCCGTGCTCAGTCGCCCCTTGCATTGTTCCTCTAGTAACTAAGTCTATAATATTAACTGCCACCAGCATTGATACGACATAGCGGCACTGTCCTTGCTACAAAGATGATGAACAGGAATATACATTCATATTAAAAACACCCATGCCCTGTCCCGACGTTGAGCCAATGCCAACACATCAGACAGCCATAATTATATCTATGTATGTTCTTACATCCGAGAAGTAGATGTTATATATCTTAGAAGTTAAAACACCCACGCTTGTCCCTAGACCTCGTATATCATTTTCCATGACGAGTATAGATATATGTAACCCGTGCTCAGTCGCCCCTTGCATTGTTCCTCTAGTAACTAAGTCTATAATATTAACTGCCACCAGCATTGATGCGACATAGCGGCACTGTCCTTGTGTCGTATTGTGCCAAGTACAGATCAACCAGGTTTCATCACCTTATTAGGACGACGACTATAATGTCATCGTTCATCGATGTATGCAATCCTTAGGTTAAGTATTTTTATCCGCCATTGTGTTCACCTTTTTCCATTTACTTTCCACAATTGTCATACGTCTTCCCCTTGCCTCCTTCGTATCCACAGTCCACACTACGCCAATTTACTTCGTGTCTTACACCTCTTACCCCAACCAGAGATTGTATAAGATAACCTGGTTACCAGTATCTGTCATAAGTACCCCGAAACAATAACTAAGTACCCCTACGAACTGCCGCTGTTGTTGGTATTTATATTTAATAGAAAACGCAGTTCCCAGGGCCAACTAATAGTATCCATAACCCTCGGACTGATCACATAACTCTATCTTTTCCAGACTCCTATACCACCCCATAGTTGCATTCCCCGGTAGCATTTGGCTAACGTATTCTACTGCCTTTTCAAACTTCCATATCAATTGTAGCCTAATGCCACCCCCACGCCCAGGGACCTTAGGGGCAAAATTTCCCTGTAGCCCTTGAACTCTTCCCCCCCTCTCATTAAGACACCCGCGCTTCTCGACTCTTGTCCGACCTAGCCTCTCTCTCATACCTCTTGAAGATCCTTGAATTGTCCGTTGCTAACGATCTCCAACCTTTTATATATACTCCTATCCAGCCTACCTTCACTTAGTAGGCCAGAACAACATTAGAACTTTACTAGCCCCTTGCATGCCATCTATTCTCTTACAACCCATTCACAACCCTGCACCCAATGGTCGTCGGTGCGAGGCTAGCCCGCCCGCTAGTAACTAACTTCTATTGCCATACTTCCAGATAAATGTGGCAGAGTTAGCAACCCAGTCTCCACCACATCCAGCAAACCCTACAATTAACAACCAGCCGAGTAAAACCAGCTAGCTAAGGCACCTTCGGTTTTGGTATTAAGGACACCCACATCTGTCTCATACACAGAGGGTTATTACAAACACTGGTGATATGGCAAGCCCCTAGCCACAGCCGCCGGACGACTATCACAGAGAGAGGGCGCCCAGCTCCCCCTTTTTGCCCATCCGAGGAGGGAGACCCCCACCCCCGCGGAGGTATACCTGACCCCTGTTTTGACTTTCGAGTCATTGCCAGGTAGCACAGGAATTCTTCCTATCAATGAACTAACCATGCATGACTAACACCTTTACTAACCTCTATTTACTCACAATAAACCATTTACCTTTCTTGCATGCTCTGGTCACTAAATTAGCACCTCAGCTATACCATAGAATGAAGATTGCACAATCTAAGAGACGCTCCTATCACAGCTGTCCCCATCCTCCTCGCAAAGTAGATCCAGTCTCCCTCCCCTAAATACTTCCAGTATAGCCAAAATAGTACCTCTTACTAAGGCTCAGTTATATGAAAATATAAAGGCTTCCTATAGCCCTGTGCCACAACAGTAAATACCATCTTACCTAGTCCCCATATCTATTGAGAGCTCAATTAAGTCCATAAGACTCGAGATCCCTACTGTCTACAGGGTCCAGAACCGAGCCTATAAATCTAACTCCCGCCCCCAGTCAAATCAGTTGAAAGCTAGACACCAACCAGTGGTCACTACCCTGCAGTTTACCTCTAGCTCTGCCCTTGTGTTGTTCCGGAGTTGAGAGATTCCAGATCCGGCAGACTCCGTGGCAGAGAAGACTGATAGAAGCATCTGTCCATGTACAAGTCCTAACGTGCACCTTATAACCTTCACACAAATTCGTGGGTATATAAGTGGTAGCCAGCAACGATCGTCAAGAGATCCGACTTGAGAACTTCCTACATTTTGGACCATCTGGACGGCCGAGGAACCAGTCGTTAGCCCCCAACATCACCGGAAACAAGATAACCAGGACGAGATCTACCCATACTATTCAAGATTCATGTTGCTAGTACTAAGTGTTATAGTACTAGCTTGATACTCACTTATTAACTTTCTATAAAGTGGCTAAGACCTTGCCCAGTGTAATTCATATTTAACCATTCCATTTGGGACGTACTAAGCGATCAGTGCTCTTTAATTAACAGGCGACCTTGACTCTCGTAATTACCTTATTCAGATATTAAAACTCTAGTGATATCTAACGTTCGCCCACTGATTTGTGTTCTACGTATTTCTGCCATAAGAATATAAAACTTAGTTCAGTACCCCCATGAGGTTACTAGAGATTCCGTGTTCTACAATATACGCGTGTCTAATCCTAACTGGGAGTTGCTACTTGGGCACGCGACCAGCCAGCAAGAGGTCAAATCAGTGACATTGAATTATACGAATATATTGAGGTCTTCCAGTAAAATAAAAACTTGCTAATTAAACCCGTGATCAGAAGAATATACCTGAACGTTGGAAGTGGGAGACTAGGCTCCATCCAGATCCGCTAATGCTAGCAGTTCCCTTCTATTATTTGTTTTGTGCGAAAATAACTATCTTTCTATGCTCTTTATTTATTTACTTCAATAAACGTGAACTTGTGTCGTGTTACCGTGTGTTTATTTTGTGTTCTCTATTCCTCATACCTTGTATTGTGCATGCAGCCTTATATACCCAGTCATTCAGAACTCACATTACCCAAGTTAAACCTGTAGAAAAACAGGGCATAACAATATATATATGTGTGTGTGGGTGTGTGTGTTACTATGTTCCAGGGTAGAGTTTATCAAAGCTCTTGATTGGCTATTGATATTATTTAGCACTATAGATACCCCCCCGCCCCCCCCATAAGGCTAACAAACACACCGGGCCAAGCTTCCGTCAGACTAATAAAAGTTCCAAGACAAAACTCGTTGTCCAATATGAACTCGTAGACAGCACGAACGAGCTTGGGTACAGTGGCGCTAATAAGTCATGTCCCAGCTGTCATTACGTTTGGCTTGCTCTGTGCTGTATTAATGTCTGTCAGATGTTGAATAGGGTGGGTAAGTGTAGGAACAGGTTTGTATATTTCACTCGATATGAAGAAATGAAGCTTAGATATTGATGATACCAATTATTGATCAAAACATAAATGGTGCCGAGACATCACTTATTAGCGCGATTGTACAGTGGCGCTAATAAGTCATGTCTCGGCACCAAGTATGTTTTGATGCATAATTGGTATCAGCAACGTCTAAGAGTGTCTTTATTCGTTAAGGGTGAGATAATATTATACAAAGATGTTCCTACACTTACTTACCCTATTCAACATCTGACAGGCATTAATATAGCACAGAGAGAGCCAAACGTAATGACAGCTGAGACATGACTTCTTAGCGCCACCGTAAACCCAAGGCCAACCCAGGCCTGTCCATTTTCCCGAGTCCATTCCCGGTATCGTAGGTATTGTTGGCCTCGGCCCTAGGCAGGATGCAGAGAATCCTTTAAGGGGAGATGGGCCGTTTTTTTTTTTTTGGTCTATTAATTCGTGTATTGCTTTATTTCTTACTTTGTTCGCTAGACCTCCATCAAACTTAGAAACACACCCCCTAGACCCCCTTCAAGATAAATTTGTACATTTTTCGGTAGAATTTGTTTACGGCCAAAGGCCGTTTGCTGTTCAAATTGCAGGCTTGCTATCGCTCGCCAGGAAAAAGTCGATATCTAAATGGCACGAAAGGTCTTAAAATTGACAACGAAATGGGGTGAAAGGTGTTAAAATCGCCAAACTAATGGGCCGAACGTCTTAAAACCTCAAAAGCAATGGGGCTAAACACGAGAGAGAAGGGGGCCAGAAAAAATAGCCCATCTCCCTTTAAGGAACTATATTCTCTGGACCCTGGGCCTAGGGTGTACCTGGGTCTTGCCTGGGTCGACCGTGGCCCAGAGGCTCGTGCTCGTGTGGCTGTTTTCGCGAGCCAATGACGTCATCCAGGACTGGGTGAACGGTCGCGCTAATAAGTCATGTCTCAGCTGTCATTACGTTTGGCTCGCTGTATGCTATATTAATGTCTGTCAGATGTTGAATAGGGTGGGTATGAGTAGGAACATGTTTGTATATTTCACTCAATACGAATAAATACAGTTTTAGACATTGCTGATGCCAATTATTAATCAAAATATACTTGGTGCCGAGACATCACTTATTTGGCCGATTGTACCTGGGCAAGGTCCATAGATACATTTATAGTATAGTACCTATAAACCTTGTACCATGTCGATCAATATATAATTGGTATCAGCGCTATCTAAGCATCAATTCATCGTTTCGAGTGAGATATACAAACATGTTGCTATCTTTACAGACCCTATTCAACATCTGACAGACATTAATATAATACAGCGAGCAAAGCGTAATGACAGCGGAGACATGACATTGTTTTTTCTATGTGAGGGAGACAAAAGGCAGAACTGCCTGTGGCGAGTGCCTCCCCCAGAGTTGAAAGAGTGACAGGGCCAAAATCAAGGGACGTTCGAGCCAAAATACCTGGACACACGGAGTTTGAAGCAATATAAATCACAGGAAGAAGGAAAGCTCAGTTGTTGAATAGAAGAAAGACTGAGAATAACGTTTTACTCTTGGGTGGGATTTTGTTGCAAGACGGGTACCGTACGTAAGGGAGGTGGTATACACTGAGAGAGCTCTGAGGAACACTGATTATTGCAGCAGCGATAGAATAGCGAGAGAGATGCAACACTGCGGCGAAGAGAGAGATCGAGATCGCAGAGAGTTGGTGAGTGGACGGGAGTTAATGATACGAAAGGCTTTCCTTTGTACTTTGTCTAGGAATGTGGTGTGAGAGGATCCTCCCCACACATGTGAACAATACAACTTTGCCAACCGTACCTAGGTAAAGCCAGCCCTGGGGACCTAGCAGGGCGGGGTAGGCCTAGATCGACCTGGGTGTACTAAAGTCAGTTGTCTCGTGAAAATGTGCTGCTATATGGAAATCAGTGGGTTAAGGGGGGATGGCCCTGTATTATACAGTATTTGATCATTTATGTATCTTTTTATTGTCATATTAGTTTCCTCCCTAGATCTCCATCAAGCTAAAATAAATACCCCCCCTAGACCCTCCTTCAAGATAAATTTGTAAATTTTTCGTTAGAAAAAATTGTTCCTGCCGAAGGCAGTTTCCTCTTAAGATACAGGCTCGCTATCGCTCGCCATGTAAAAATCGACACCTAAATGACATGAAAAAGTCTTAATATTGACACTCAAATGGGTCGAAAGCTCTCCAAATCGCCAAACTAATGGGCCGAACGTCTTATCATCTGAAAACTAATGGGGCTAAACATGAGGAAGAAGGGGGACCAGAAAAACGGCCAACGGAGCTTGTCTTTACCCTTATAACTGCCACAGATCCTTCCTAAGCTGTATACAGTCGTTTAATGACAACCAGAATAAACTGTCAGAATGCACCATAATCTTCAGAGGGTTAACTTACAAGAATAATTTGCTATAAACCCATTAACCCCTTCTGCACCATGACGTAATATTCATAGTTTTCTGGTACCAGTACACGACTTTCTTTAGCTTATATTCTACCTGTAGGACTCCTAGGGGTAAATACGATATTGATAAGTCCTCTGCATAACACAAGTCCTTCTTAAACTGCATAAAATAGTCTAATTTTAGGCCGACTCCAAGTTAAAGAGGCGTCGTGGTGCTGAAGGGGTTAACTGATCATATTAACCCTCTCAGTATCAGGACACATTTCTTAATTATATTCTGACTACCATTATACAATTGTTTGCAGTTTAGAACAGATTTATGGTAATCATATTAAAAACTATCCCAATTAGCCTTCTAACTCCCACAACTTATTCCTAAACTGACCAAAATCTCCTATAGTCCGTTCATTCTAGGTTGGGCAGAAATGGTAACCTCTAACCTCTGTAACTCAAAGAGGCTAGAGCAAATGAGCCGTCAATATACTGTATACACATATTCCCTAGCCAAGTTAGGGGTTACTATTTCTGCCCAACCTAGAATGAACGGACTATAGTAAGAGCCACACTAATATATGCATGCGTTCTCAAATACTGAAGGAATTAAGGGGAGGTATTTAGTTTGTTCCCTACGTTTTCATCAAGCTTAAAATTACACCCCCTAGACCCCCTTTCAAGATAAATTTGTACATTTTTCGGTAGAAAAATGTCCCGGCCGGAGGCCGGTTGCTCTTAAACTACAGGCTCGCTATCGCTCGCCAGGAAAAAATCGACACCTAAATGGCACGAAAGGTCTTAAAATTGACAGAAATGGGGCAAAATGTCTTAAAATGTCCAAACTACTAGGGCGAACGCCTTAAAATCTCAAAAGCAATGGGGCTAAACATGAGGGAGAAAGGGGTCCAGAAAAAAAAACTCTAGTGGAAATCTCCCCTTAATGAAGTACTACACAAGAAAATACGTTGCTAATTTAATCGTACCGTACTAATTCCTTCCATACTTAAAATCACGAAGTTCATATGGGCAACTGTACATTGTTTTTTACATATAATTTGACTCTCACAGATGTCTCACGTCATCTGTTTTACGGCGAGGTGGATCAATGCCAGTGTTTCAGTTTATAAAGTAAATATCCCTGCATCACAAGTCCTATATGCAGCTAGCAACAAATTCCAAATACCTAGCATGAATTAGACTATGTGCTGTGAACATCCTATGCCTGAAGGTAATACGGAAGTTGGTTAATTAACTATAATACAATTCGAACTGGACTCGTGGATTGTAGGGAAGGGCGAGTTTGAATGTGACGTCATTTTTCAGTGCTGACAGTCGACTGTAGGAGAAGGACGTTGCGGCGTTGGCTCTTCTAATTTGATCGTATATAAGGTGTGTATGGGGATTTTTCGTGTATATATGACATGCTTATTGATGTTCTATTAATGTACAGGTGGTCATACATGTAATTTATAAGAGTAATGTAAGGAAACTGTGGACTTAAGACTGAGCCGGTTCGTGTATGCTATGTCGTCTGCATAATATCCTAACAACTGGTAATTACGGGAATATCGTTGACCTTCAGGACATTTAGGTAATAACAAAACCTATTTGGTGTGTGTACATTGCGTTCTTGTGGTGTGGAATTATAGAGGGGGTCATTAACTCATAATTAAAGGTACAAACTAGCAAACAAGGTGACATCGCTGTTGACCCCCCCCCCCCCCCCCTCTTCCGCTCCCTCTCCCACTTTCTTGCCAAATCCTCTCCCTGTTCGGCCCCCCCCCCCCTCCCTCCCTCATTCCTCTCCTTTCCTCCCCTTTCCTCCCCATCCTCTCCAATCCTCTTTCGTCTCCTTTCCTCCTCCTCTTCTTCTCCTCTCTCTTCTCTTCCTCCTCTCTTCTTCTCAACCTCTGTCATCTGCCCCCTCTCCTCGCCCCCCGGCCCCCCCCCCCCCCCCCCCCCCCCCCGGGCTCCTTCACCCAACCTTCCACCCTCTCTACCCCCGACTCCCTACCAATTTCCCTCGCGTCCCCACGATCACCACTCTTTCTCCATATAGTATATTTATTTTGTAATATAAATTGTAAAACTATCATTTGTTTGATTAGATTAGGGCTCCAATGATTTTGATGCTGTCCTATAAGGTGATCCGGCATACTCTCCTCATTTCTCTCTCTCACACACACACAGTCGGCCCCCCCCCCCCGCTTTTTTTTTCTATCTCTTTATTTCTCTGTCTTTCTCTCTGTCTCTTTCTTTCTCTCTCTCTTTCTTTCTCTCTCTCTCTTTCTTTCTCTCTCTCTTTCTTTCTCTCTCTTTCTATCTATCTCTATCTATCTCTCTCTCTCTTTCTATCTATCTATCTATCTATCTCTC
>CM064497.1:49420783-49456129 GCA_032716605.1 Paralithodes platypus | reverse complement strand
AACAGTAGTCTTGAATGGGGCCGAATGGATACAAGCCAAAGAGATAGAGGGAATAGAAATATAAAACAAAAAAAGCCGGTTGACCCCCTTAACAATACTTTCGCTATCAAATGTTATTTAGCGGAGTAAAAGTTTGAAACCATGGGTGGGGCATGGAACAATTTTACCGTCTAACTTAAATATAACCGACTATGGATTACTTCTTCATAGTGCGTATTAGCTCTTCTAATCCTTTTATTTAGTTGAATGTTGCTAATGTTAAAAAAATTCTGGGCCATTTTTGTGGCACTCAGAGTACTCGAACCTAGGACACTCACCGACCGAAATTCCGCGCACATAATATTGCTTAATTAGTCACTGGGAAATATTGTCTTATAAATATACACAATATAATAAATAATGCAAACACCAACAAATTATGGTAAGAAAAACATTGCAAGACTAGTTATTTTGTGTAGTCCCTGCTAAGTTTGGTTAGGTAAAAAGGCACTCCAAGTACTCGGAACCTAGGAACACTCACACAAAAAAACCGACATAACGCGCACTTATCATTAAGCTATCAAGACAGGTTAGGTTAGGTAAAAAGGCTGTCCGGGGTCAAGTCAATGTTTACCTAATTATAGACAGTTAATACGTTGGCTGATTGAGATCAATGTTAACAATGTATTTTTGTCTTTTACAGATGTCGTGAATGATGATGGATACCTCAACCAGAATCCTTCAACCAGTCTACCACTACCATCATCACGGCAATCCTAATCCTGCAATCCTAACCATCCTCTCCCCCTCCATCTGTAAAGGGAAGTTTCATTTTTTATATATATACATTTTTTCGTCCCAAGACCTTCCGTCAAGCTTAAATAAAATACCTATCCCTTAGAGATAATTTTGTACATTTTTCGATAGAAAAATGTACCAGCCGAAATAATAATAATAATAATAGTAAGGCCAGTTTCTCATTAATTTCAGGCTCGCTAGCGCTCGCCAGGAACAAAATAGATCGCTATATGGTACAGGTCTTAAGTGCCAAACTAGAAGGTGAACGTCTTAGTCTCAAAATAACCTGGGCTAAGCATGAGGGCGAAAGGGGCCGGAGCAAACTTCCCTTTAATCCTAACCATCCTCCCCCCCCCCCCCCCCCCCCCACCCCACCCCCCCTTCCTTCCTTTGTCCTTGTCACCACCTAAACCACCTCCCTTCTACTAACATGTGTATAGACATTACGCTAGATAGGCGGCAAATTTAAGGTAAGATTCTATTTTAATACATTTCAGTGTAAATGATATACTTATGAATTGTTTTGCAATAATTTATATATAAATAAATCTGGTATATATATTTTTTTTAAATTTGCTATAACTATAATATTTCCAATAACTTAACATAATTTTTGTATAATGAAATATATATATTGAAATATAATATAATTAATCCATGCACTAATCTTTTTCTCCTATCGTCGTTGGCTTCGAATTAGACGAGGTTTCTGGTAGGGATGCTGGGGGAGGGGGGGGGTTAGCTCTTAGTTAGTTCAAGGGGTAAGGATAGGTAGGAATCTGTTCTAGGTTAGTATTGGTTAGGTGTTGCTCTATTCAGTTCCCTGAGGAGGTTGGTTAGCGGTTTGTTTGAGGCTTGGATAGAAGCTTGGTTAGTTAGCTGTCTGTTAGAGGCTTGGGTAGAAGCTTAGTTAGTTAGTTAGTTAGATTTAGTTAGTATAGGGCTTGGTTTGTTTTCTTGTTGGTTGAAATCCGGCCGGTAGATTTCTGGTAGTCTGTTCGTTGGTTGTGAAGGTTGCAGGTTTTCAGATGACGTGGCGGCCTGCAGACCCGCTGTGGCAGCTTGCAGACCCGCTGTGGCAGCTTGCAGACCCGCTGTGGCCGATTTGCAGACCCGATGTTGTGGCTGGCAGAACGGCGCTCCTGTAATAATTAAATATTTTATCAACAGGAATGAGCTGGATGGCCCGACGGAGGAACAACGGTGAAATAAGGTATGCCAGAACCTACTAATGTGACTTTAAATCTTCCCAACAGGTTAGAGATGGGAGGACCGCTGCGATCTTGCCCGACCCAAGACGACCCGGCCTGACCCAAGACGACCCGACCAGGAATCACGACCACCTTGACTATGGTTGAGAACATATATTTTTGTTTGTTTGCAAAAACATATGAATTGATAAATTTTGAAAATCTACATTATATCAGAAATATTGGCCTAATTGACCACTTGTGAGTTTCAGGCTATAAGGAAGTTTGGGTCGTATACAAAGTTATTAAACAGAAATGCAGTAATGTAATGTAGGTTTTTGATGGATAGAAAGTTCGGTGAATTTGGTTTTATGTGTTTATATATTTATGAAATACAACTCTTATTTTAGCTCGTAATTCTGCTAAATGTCGATATAAAAAACTCCAACTTCCTTATAGCTTGAAACTCGCAAGTGGTCAATTCCTTAAGCTGTAATATTAATATTGGATTTTCTAACAGATGTGAGGGAGAGAGGAGGGTACAGTTGAGGCTCGGCGGAGGGAAGACCAACTTGAGAAACCCAAACGGAACCTTAACCATCTTCACCAACAAACTAGGGTAAGAACACATTACTTTTTTTTTTTTTTGCCTATACATTCATTAATCCATAAATTCTTAGTTCCTTCGCTAGACATCCAATAAACTTAAAAAAAAACATCCCCTTGACCCCGCCCTCAAGATAAATTTGTAAATTTGTCGGTAGAAAATTTACCGGCCAAAGGCCGGTCCCTCTTTCAGTTACAGGCTCGCTATCGCTCGCCAGAAGAAAAAAATAGACCCCTAAATGGCACGATAGGTCTTAAAATGTATAACGAAATGGGACGAAAAGTCTTAAAATCGCCAAACAAATGGGCCGAACGCCTACAAATCTCAAAACTAATGGGACTAAACACTAGGGAGAAAGGGGACCAGAAACACGACCGTCTCTCCTTAATAGGGTTAATGGCTAAGGGTTTATTCATTGGTATATATAGATTTAAGTATTTGTAAATTTGTTTCCTCCCTAGACTCCCATCAAGCTTAAAAAACATCCCCAAGATCCCCCTTTGACAAATTTGTAAATTTTTCGGTAGAAAATTGTCCAGGCCGAAGGCCGGTTCCTCCTACATCACAGGCTTGGTATCACTCGCCAGGAAAATTAGTCTCCTAAATAGCACGAAAGGTCTTGATAATGACCCAAATAGGTTGAAAGGTCTTAAGATCGCCAAAGTAATGGGCTGAACGTCTTATAATCTGCAAAGTAATGGGGCTAAACATGAAGGGGAACCAGAAAAATGACTTCTCTCCTTAACAATATTAAAAGTTTAAGTTACCATGTGTATAGTTGTCTCAAAGTTCCCTTAGCCTATCCCATATACTGTATCCATTATATTATGATAATCAATTTGTTTAAGTTGTGTATTTAGGGTTTGGTTCTCTTGAACAAATTCTGGTGTTCCATATACTGTATTAATACTAAAACATAGGGTTAATTACAAATACTTTATTTGCATTCAGAAATGGTAATCAATCTCATAATTAACTCTCCAAAATTAGTTTAATGCCCACAGTTCACTTAAAGACAACTGCAGAGGTTAAAGCAAGTTTCTAAACGCCCCTGATGGTCACAAAGGTGTTTAAGTATCCCAGAAAGGGCGCAAATCGCGTCCTGTGCGTGAAGATTTGATAATAATATTGTGGAATTTAGTCAGTGGATGGGTATTTTTACTAGAAATTAGAAATGTAGGTAGGGCACAACTTATGATCATGTGACTTAAATCGCTTCAAACTCAGTGTGTCCAGGCATTTTTGGCTCGAACGTCCCTTGATTTTGGCCCTGTCACTCTGTCAACTCTGGGGGAGGCACTTTCTACAGGCAATTCTGCTTTTTTTTGTCTCGGTCACTCACATAGAAAAGAAAAAAAAATCTGGAAGGGTCACTAACAGTACCCGCCACTGCATTAAAAATCTATCCCCTGCCTTAAGCCGTTCAGTACCAGGGACGTCCTTTTCATCCTATTTTGGGAACTATTAGACGATTTTATTAAGCTTAGGAAGGACATCTAGCAATAATAAGACTCCAAACTATCTCAACCATCCCTTTTGACTACCACATATCTTTCCTAATCTGCATAATATCGTCAAAATACAGCTAGACATTAATATAACACACGTCGCTGGTACTCAAAGGGTTAACAAATTTAGAAGTATACAGTATATGCATAAACTACGCTGCAGGGCGGGTGCCCAACCCCGAAAGGGGTTGGAAAAGGGGTGCTATCCCCCGCCAAAGGCGGCTTTCAAGGGCCTTTCCTAGCTGATGCCGAGAGGATTTGGTTCTAGTCATGTGGTGATGGCTGGTCTATCAGAGTGAGAGCTGAGCGATCTCTCCCATACCCATAGCTTACTCTGACCGTTCCTTTAACTTATATATTTTCTAGATCTCAAGTGACGGCGTCTCTTCCGTGGATTGATCTCCCAATCTACCAAGATTGGAAGCCAAAGCGTCACATTTTTCCCTTGCCCCTCAACTTTCTCTTCATAATTGCTGAGGGGCACAGGGCCCTGGGTGGGGCTTTGGTTTCCCGGGCGTTTCCGCACCCTCTTCAGCTCCCCGCCATGGAATGGCTTCGGTCACCCAGGCTTTATTGTGGTCGGCAGGGAGGGTTCAGTGGGGGCGCTCGGTTATGGCCTTGGAATTGCTCGGGGCCTTGGGGCTGTTCGGCCAGGCAGCTTGGTGAACAACAACAACAACTACGCTGCAGATCATTTCAATAAAAAAGGTTCTAAAATATATAACTTATCACTGCAGGCTTATGTATAGTTACCAAAACCTGAACCTTGGACAACAGTTGCTCAACATCACGGGTTAAGGGGAGGTGTTTAGTTTGCTCCCTAGACTTCATCAAGACCCCCCTTAGAGATAAATGTGTACATTTTTCGGTAGTAAAATGTCCCGGCCGAAGGCAGTTTCCTCCAAAATTACAGGCTCGCTATCCTTCGCGAGGAAAAATGAGCTACTTAAATGGCATGACAGGTCATAACATTGACAAATTGGGGCAAAATGTCTTGTAATAGTCAAAACGAAAAGTAGACAGTCATCAAATCTCAAACCTAGCTAAACATTAGGGCGAAGGGGTCCAGAAAAAGGCCTTCATGCAGTGGTGACTATAGTTATTAGCGTTATACATCAGGATGTTAACTAATACTAACCTAATGTTTCAGATGTATGATAGACGTCCAGCCTGAGGGGGGACAACAGACGGATGGTGGGACTCGTGGACCAACAACTCTCATCAACCACAACTGTAATACGTAATACGGGTCTGTCACTAAAATGTTTTAATACGATCTTATTATGAAAGTCTATGCAATGTAATATTTTGAAGTTTGGTCTACAAAGTCCGTTTAAATTAATAAAACAATTAATTTAATAGCTATGGATACTGAATTAATGATTGGTGCCCTTTTGGCCTGAAGAATAATTGTCCTGGAGTACACACATGCGGCTGACTTGTGTTTTTATGAACGTAGGCATATATAACTCCCAGATCTTAACTTTGTGCCTTATCCCCCAAAGTAAGAGTAATTTTGCTGAGTACAGTTTAAAATATTAATCTCGTGAGTGGTCGACGATATCCGATAATCCTACAATTTAAGTTAGTCATGTTCACCATAATTCTCAAAATTGGATTTGGTGACTTTCAATTGAGTTCTTACCATGGCATATACTGTAAGTAATTTGAAATGTGTGAATAATGTAATATCGAAGCTAGTTTGTATAACTTTAATTTGTCAAAACTCTGTTAAACTATTTTAAGACTAATAATTGTCTTGATAGCGTAATGCGCAGAATTTCGATGCGAGTATCATGGGTTCGAGTCCTCTGAGTGCCACCTGTATTTGTTGATTTCATAGAGTTTAGAAGTGAAGTTGGTTGGTGTAAAAAAAACACAATTTACTTAACATACATTGCCCAAAAAACTTGAATGACAACTTGGCTGAAGTAGACCAGTTTAGCAATGCCTAATAAACTTCAAAATATTCCATAGACTATCATAAGTGGTGGAAAGGGTAGAGGCAGCAACTTTATCTAACCAATTGAAAGTATTTCGTACATATGGCAACACTGATAATTAAGTTATCCCGAAACAGATCCTTTCCAAACTGAGATCTGTGGAAATTGGTGAACGGTGAAAACAGGCTGAATTAATTAAACTCGGTGTGGGTGTCCTAGGTTAGAGTCTTTGGAGTGCCACATGTATTTGTTGATTTCATTGAGTTTAGAAGTAAAGTTAGTTCGTGAACAAATATGAATTACTATAGGTAGAGATTTTCCTTCTGAAGTAGTATTGTGTATATTTAATGAATATAGGCTAAATTTTAAGTGTTGAGTTGACTAAACAAATAAATATATTTACTTTAATAATGTTACTGACAGATTATTGTTAAACTCTGGGAATCAAAGAGCTATGACTATCAAAATCAAACTCTCAAATTCTGACAGGTTCTTTCTAAGTTAACTAAAATCGTCTGGAGGCAGCTATGATGAAACAAATTTGAATCATGTGCTTAAATGGGTTAAATAATTGGGTAATTATAATTTAAAACTTGCAAAATAAACAAATAGATATTATAATGTAAAACTTGCAAAATAATAGATAATTATTAATACTACTACTGAATTCCAGTTGTCCACATCTGATTCAATATCTTCACATTACGTAGCTCTTCAAAGATCCTGAGAAATTGTCTGAACTAAGTAACCTTGAGGAATATTTGCCTTGGCCATTCTGTAGAGTGTAGGAGAGCTTCCCAGGAGGGGTCTTGAGTATATCAAAATAGGTTTGATTGGCTAGACTATAAACTACATAGAATAGTTGTATATAGAAGAAGAAAATACAAGAAAATAGGACAAAATGGAGATTGGGCCTGAGTTTATAGATATAATAGAATATAGATCTACCTTCCCTTGATTATTACAGTCTTGGTGGTGTAATGGTTAAGGTGTCTAAAAATCTGTGTGTGATAACCCAGGTTCGAATCCTGGTGAATCACATATATGCTTTCATTAATTTCAATGGAGGTGTTTGATGTTGTGGGGAAATTAATAAGATATAGATTATATCCTTATATGAGTTTATCATTACTAATATGCTTTCAAAGGGTAACTTATCAGACTGTAATTATTCCTATATGCATAAGTTCTTTAAATTCATAAGTTTGTATTGTAATTCAGTGTTGCCAAATGTACGAATTTTCCCTCAAGTTGGATATAGAAACAATGCTGCCAGTTAGTCGAAACAAAAATAGTTCGCCCAAAATCCTGTTCAAATACAGTGCAATTATAAGTTACTAGACACTTTTCCTCATGTGCTTCTAATGCCTAAGACTAGTAAGATTCGTTTAATGTCATAAGTGTCGGCGAACTATTTATATTGACTGTACCCTTGTTAATATTAGTATGTAGTCAATTAGTTCTTATACAGTAAGTTTTATACTAATGAGCAAAACACTGGAGACAAAGAAAGTTATAATATAATTGAGATTTAACATAGAACTGCATTTTCGCTCTTATGTGACCAATATAACTGAATATATCTTAGTTAACTTGCTGACATGCCACTGCAGATGAAGATTATCATAGACCAGCTTAGAGTAAACTCAATATCGGTATGACCTTATAAGTGTCCAAAGTAACTCCAGATAACCATCTATATATACTCTTCAATCCATGTAACATACTTTGCAAATTTGTCCTTCAATGGCGAACAATATAACAAGAGCGGAATTTCTGTGAGTATCCTAGGTTCGAGTCCTTGGAGTGCCACATGTATTTGTCGATTTCAGTAATTGCGTTTAGAAGTAAAGTTGGTAATAATAGGTAAACCAGGCTTCATATAATGCCAGATACAGTTCCAATTGTCACTGACGACTACAAACAAGGCATTGATTACAAAATTGTTACCAAGGTCCATGCAAAGTTTGATTTGTTGATGTTAATCCTAGGTGGACTCTGTAAGCTCTTAGATAGGTTTTATGAGCACTTATGCCTCGTTTTAAGCAGTTATCCCCATTATTCGAACAAAATATCTGCAAATATCATTCCCCCATGCCTAAGGACTTTAATGTTATTTATAAGTTGTGAAATACTTAACGTCAAGCCTACATGCCTAGATTCGTGATAAATATTCAAAAGCGTAAATTGTTGTAGTGTAAAAGTCAATTCTCCTAACTACTTCAAAGGTATTCAAGCCTGATTAGATATTTCTTATTCTTACAACGGCTATGACTCGTGTCTTTAGAATAATAGCGATCCTACTAGTTTACGAAGATCATGCCTACTAGTTTAGGTAAATGTTGATAACTGATATTTTATGCCTATGATAATTTATTCTACAGCTGGCATTGTTTAGAGTCCTAAAATACTGGTTTTCAGTAATTTGTCATGCTACGAGAAAGTGTTGCATAATTTTGATAACTGATTCGATTTAAAACCCAACTATTATTCTCCAGTGCTTTCTAATTCCTGAATAATCATCTAAGATATCATTAATCGATTTTTAAAATATGATTTGCAGTTTAAAATACCTTTATCATTCAGTTTTAAGACTTTAACTAGATACCTCATTGGTTATTGAATAGTTTCAAATTAATTTAGGAAGTATTTTTCTTAGCTTTTATGATTCCCTTAATACAGATCTAGACTGTAAATGTAAAGTAAAAGTTACTTGGTTGATAAAAGTTATTTTAAGTAAATCAATGAGTGAATGAAGGGTGGCCTACTGAGTTGGGCACACTGTTTTCTATCATTATATTTCTTTCCTTTTCTCTGGGGCCTCTTGTTCCCCTTGACTTATTTATCAAGTTAGGTACTGACTGACTGACCTGTTTTTCCCATACAAGCATATTTAGTTTTGCTCACCGAATCGTCGCTGTTGTCTGCTGCTATTGTTGCAGTCTCTCGCTCTGCTGTCTCAGTCGCCGTTGATGTTGTCTTATCCCTCTGGCAATCTTCACTGTTGATCTCATTGATGCTGTGGCAGTCGTTGATGTCTGTCCATCTATAGTTCCGTTGTCATCTTGGTTTGGTCTCGTTGCTCACATCTGTTGGAATCCCACCTTTCAGCCTCAACCAACTCATACAATTACCAAACTCATAATCACTACCTGCCAATTTATGCTCACAATGCAATATCTACCAACTCAAATGGAATGCCTATATCCTCATACTGAATACTCAAGCTCATACTCCTACTCATACTCCAGCTCACTCTATATATCTCCATATATATTCAACACATAAACATCTGCATAAAAAGACAGATGATCAATATACCAAACAAATTTTAGTCAAAACAGATCAATTTGTTTAACCAACCACATCAAGGTCACTCCTACCTCATTGATAATTCCTTGTCTGCTGTCGATGTACTCAGTCTGTTGTCACCCTTTCTGCTGTCGTTGGCCCGTTCTGCTGTGCCTAGCCTTTTCTGCTGTCTGCTGAATATTTACTCCTCCTGTTTGTCCTTGATACTGTCTGCTCTCGATACCAATGCTTGACACCGACGACTTCTTGACTGCTTCCTGACAATAAAATATACATTACAAATATATTCCTGACTTTTCTTGTGTGTGTTTGGGGGCGTGTTGCAGGGAGGGTATTGATGTACCAGGGAAGGAGGGAGGACAGAATAGATTTAGCCAGAATACAGAATAGAACTAGTGTGCACAATAGAACAGACTAGGGCTGAAGGGAAGGTCTATCTGGGATGGGGATAGGATGAACTACCAGGGAAGGGAAAGGGAAAAACTCGTAGCGGGTGTGGGATGGTTATGTAGGAGACTGAACGAAAAATATTAATATATAAGAAAAAATAGAACTCCCCACCCTCTCGAGTCTCCCTCCCCAGGACCCCCATCCTACCCCTGGTACCCCCCACCCAACCCCTGGGTCCCCCTCAGGACCCCCCCCCCCCCTTCCCCCCCTCCTTAAGGACCCCCCCCCCCCCCCCTCAGGACCCCCCTTTTACCCCCTCAGGACCCCCCCCTTTCAGGACCTCAGGACCCCCTCAGGACCCCCGACCCCCTCAGGACCCCCCCCTCCCCCCTCAGGAACCTCCCCTCCCCCCTTAGGACCCCAACCTCGACCCCCCTCAGGACCCCCACCTAGACCCCCCTCAGGATCCCCCCCTTTACCCCCCTCAGGGCCCCCGACCCCCTCTGTGGAACTTCTGTATTTCTGGTGCTTCAATATTTTCATCTTTTTACAGATATGACGTGTTGTTGTGACCAGACTTAGTAAGGACCCTGGACCAATGGACAACACCACCTATTTGTTCAACAAAAAATAAAGAAGAAATATTTGAATCTTGACTATTGATTCCAACCTGTTGATGTAATCCAATATTGTAGATCAATCATATATATATTTCTGATGGTTATTCATATTAACTTTGAATGCAAACAAATTAAACGAATTATTCTTGTAATCCAATATTGCAGATATTTTTGGAAAAAGATTACTGAAATTAAACTGAAATCAATAAAAATAGCAAAGCCAATTAAACTAATATAAAGGCTTACAATCCAACTTAAATTTATTTATCTTAATTTTTGAATGAATAGAACAATTTGTTGAAACAATTACTACACGCCAATACCCTCGATAAATTTAAAGAAAACTTTACTAATTATTATAAATACAAATTTGAAATATTGGAATACATTGCCAGAGAATAGAAACGGTAAGTTCACGAAACGAACTACCAAATAAAATGTCTGGGTGAGGAGGGATGACTTTCAATACCTATTATATCTAGATTCTTGGAGAGATAGGTAGGAAGAGCTATATGGGTTTGGGATAAGCAGGCAAATAGCAATAGTTACATAGGATAGATCATGATAGTTACATTGGAAGAAGAATATATTAGTAGATATATAGTTCAGGAATATATAGCTTAGTGACCCCAGTAATTACATATATACAATAGTTTCAAATTACATAACGCATCATGCTAATAATACTTAAATATATACATAACTTAAAATAACTAACAGTTATATGGGATACGGCCAGTAAAAACAAATACATGGGGATACACGAGACTGAATCCTAATTTGCACATAGCTCCAGTCACATGATAACTTTAGGATTTAAATTAACTTTGGCATAGGAAATACTTTGATAGACTCCCACATGTCATATTGAGAACACCGAACACTACCAACACAACAAAGCTCTGCCAAAACACACCCAATGTCACTGCCAACACATCAAATATCACTACCAACACCTCGTATGACACTACCAATTCAACAAATGTCACTGCCAACACATATGCTTATATATTGTACATGGCTCCAGTTGCATTATACCTTCAATTATTAAATTAAAACCACGTAATTACCAAGACCACTGAATACTGCCAACACACTAAATCACACTGCCAACATTTAGGTTCAATGATTGTACTCTTATCCTTGCCAACAATCCACACTACTTTGCCAACAGTCGTACACACATTTAATCGGCATATCACTACCTTCCCCTAATTTGACCGTACACTGTTAACACCTAATCATACACACTTAATCAGTCTCGTAATGAATATATCCTTCCCCTACTTTGATCACGTACTCTGCCAACATCCACAAATTCCATCCCACTTCCAATACACAATGCCCATAGACTTCTCATTTTACCAACATCCCTACTTAGTACTACACATTCTCATACACAACAGGGAAACTAATTCTGAAAACGAACCTCTCTCCAAAAGCTGCACACTAGTTTCGAAAGTATTAAACACTACTTCATAAACAAAATAGGTTAGAGTTGAGCTATAAACTAGATCGTTAACACAGGCATACCTCCGTACTGCCTGGAGGGAGAGGGAAATAGTCCAGGTGTAGACTACTAGCTAAGCTGATGAACTAGATTAAACCTGAGAAGTAATTATTAAAAGGACAGTACACTTAAGAACATTGGACAGATTATAAAAGTATTCCTTAAAAGCTTGGCTATTGAAAAGTTAAACGGAAATCATTGATTAAGAATTATCAAAAATGCCAAATTACATTGCCAATGAAAAATAGGCTTAAAATCCAAAATAAAGTTATGAAAAATTGCCGAAAGCCCAATGGGTATTGCAAAATTAATAGACTATAAAGATTTACTTTCAAAAGAAAATTACAGTACACAATGGGCATATCCTGTAGTGAACCAAAAGTTATACTATGGTCACAAAGCCAAGTTCGGTATAAAGTACTTTAGGTACGTAATATAAAAGCAAAACTTTGTTAATTTGTTATAAGATATATAACACCAGTAAGGGTAATACAAAAATAACGAAGTATTAAAAGTATATGATTTTTGTAAGATAATATAAAAATGTATGTCCGACTCTGATCAATAAAATACGAAGTTAATATATTCCTTTTAATATCCACTATATTTTTGTTTATTTAAAGTGTATATACTGTATGTACAGTGTTTTGTAAGACTTTATACAAATGTATGTCCGACTGATCAATAAAATACTAAGTCGATATATTCTTTTTAATATCCATTATATTTTTGTTTCTCCTGTTATTCAAAGTTTATATAGTCTGTTTTCAAGTCTAGTTTTTTTAAGTTAATTATCTTGGTTCTCTTCATATTTTGTCTATTACAAGTTCAATATAATTACTATTACTAAGTTATTCAAGTATAGTTTTTCTAATTTCTTTTCATATTCAGTATATTTTCTAAGTCCATATATTGGACATTTTTATAATTGAGAACTATTTTTATAAGTTCTCTTTTCATATTCAGTATATTTTCTCAGTTCTCTTATATGTGTATAGTTTCATATTTTTTCTAAGTCCATATATTGGAACTTTATTTATAATTGAGAACTATAGTTTTTCTAAGTTAATTGTTTTATTTTCTAAGTTTTCTTTTCATATTTTTTTCTAAGTCCATATATTGGAACTTTATTTATAATTGAGAACTATAGTTTTTCTAAGTTAATTGTTTTATTTTCTAAGTTCTCTTTTCATATTTTTTTTCTAAGTCCATATATTGGAACTTTATTTATAATTGAGAACTATTTTTCTAAGTTTTTATCAGTTATAATAGTCATAGCTTATAGTATAGTGATTAATAAAAGATAGAAGTTCGTTTTTTTTTTTTATTAAGTAAAGTTCGCGTGACAAAGACGATATTAAACCCGGTACAAAAGCGGTGTAGATATATCAAGTGAAGTTAATGGAAAATACAGAGTAATGAATTCAAGTGATGCAAAGATATTATATGACCCGGTACAATGACGGAATATATAAGTTACATTTAAGGCAAATACAATCATCAATAAAATTAAAGCAAAGCAAAATATTGAAGCTGAAGGAGGGAACCAACTCGGGGAAGAGCGGAGGGACATCATCAAAGCAACAAAACTGTGAAGTAATAAAAAAATTGCAAAGATTAGAGTAAAGGTAATAAGACCTATCTCATCTGAAAGGGAAAAATAGATTAGCCTAACCTAACACACACCATTCATACCATGCAACTACGACTACTTACTACGACTACTTACTACGACTACATACTACGACTACTAACTACGACTACATACTATGACTACTAACTACGACTACATACTAAGACTACTAACTACGACTACAAACTACGACTACATACTACGACTACTAACTACGACTACATACTACGACTACTAACTACGACTACATACTACGACTACTAACTACGACTACATACTACGACTACTAACTACGACTACAGACTACGACTACAACCTAACCTACCCTCCCCTCCTAACCTAACCTAACCTAACCTACACCACCACCACTACGACTACATACTACGACTACAACTAACTACTACTAACTACATCAAACTACAACTAACTACAAACAAAACACAAATATCACTCCCCTTGAATCGTAGTGGCGTGGGCAGTCTCTAGCAGCGGCGGTAGAGTCCTAAGGCAGCAACCAGCAGAGTTCACAGGCGGCAGAGTCCACAGGCAGCAGAGTCCACGGGCAGCCACCCCAATCCTGAAAAACAAGAAACAAAACATTAATTTGGGCAATAGATTGACAAGCGCTGAGATCATATATAATAAATTAAACAATACTATGTTCACGACAAGTAGGCCAGTAATTAGTTTTGTCTTTGAATGTTCAACAGTTACTTAACATATGGAAATAAGATACTAATTATTAAGCGACGATTATGATGCATATTTCTAGTAAACTTTTTAACTTTCAAATTGTGGAAATAAAAACTGATTATCAAGAATCAATAATGAAAGGAATAGTTATAAACTTTCTGATTATGTCTAATTATCAATAATATTGCGGGATATGTTAACAGTACAAAAGAACCGAGTTGCACCTAAACGTCTCTGCTGAACTGGGTTGTATAGAAAACGGTAGCCCGCGCGCGTTGGTCCTGGGGCTGGCTTGCTGCCTGAGTCGCCCAAAAACGCCTAAAACGCCCGAAATTGCCACGCCCAAAATAACGCTACAGTATTCTAACCTACACCAATGGATTTACCGCATCATTTTAGACTTTCTTTATACTTTTTTCTTTGCTGGACTTGTGTCAGTTTCTCTATATTCGCCTCCCCTGAGCCAAGAATCGAAATTTTCAGTCACAAATTTGAAAGTCCATTAACTTTTGCAATGTTCGAGTTACAAGGCTGAGACTTTGACAATGGGTAGTTCTAATTGTTTAGAGAAATGAATTTTCTCAGATTTTTTATTTTTCTTTTTCTTTCGAGAGTTATGAATAAATTAGTGCAGCTTTACAAATGAAACGTGAACTATAAGTAAATGTGGTTGAAAGCAGTTGTTCCTTCACACAATTATGCACTTAATTATATATTCCGTTCTATATGAACATTCACAACAGTAAGAAACTAATAACAACTGAATAATGTAGATATTGAAGTACTTGGTGATCCACGCACTAAGGCTGCCTGGTGCAAAGTCCAGCTAAAATCGCCCTAATTCACCACGCCCAAATTAAACTACACTTTTCTAACTTATGCCATTCGATTTACCGCATAATTTAACCCTATAATTAAACTTTTTTATACAACTTGTCACAGGTTTTCTCTATCCACATTCGTAAGTCCACAAATCGCACTTTTTTCAACAAGTCAGAATTCGTATACAATAATCTTGATCCCTGACCTCTCTGTAACTCAAAAGGGCCTAGAGCAAACTGGCTGTAAATATCCACACACCTATTTTTTGGTGGACTCTTCCCAAATGATAGAAACGTCAGCCTGATTGCTTTCATTAATTTCGAGTTATAAGCAGTTAACCCTTTCAAGCTCCAAAACGCATTTCTTTTCTGTGTTCTGGCAATTATTAGACGATTTTATTCAGATTAGGAAGGGTATGTGAAAGTCAGAGGGTTGATCGAGAGAGTCTTTACCCTTTTAATACCCACAGATCCTTCTTAAGCTGCATAAAATCGTCTAATTATAACCAAACTAAACTGCTAAAACGCGTCAGAGCTTCAAGGGGTTAAGGGGTCAACATTATTGTCAAGTTCGCTGGCGCTACCTATATTTGTGTAACTGTGTTGATAGCGTAACGCATGGTGCGCGGAATTTCGATGTGAGTATCCTGGGTTCGAGTCCACGGAGTGCCACATGTATTTGTTGATTTCATTACTTGAGTTTAGATGTGAAGTTGGTTGGTATATAAAACATAATAGTGAATTTTCTTGTACTTGTTGAACATTCAATTTGTGAAAAGAAACTCATTATTGGCCTACTTGTCGTGAACAGAGTATATAACTATATATATTGTAATAAATTCAGCAGTAACTCACCCCAGGCAGTTGGTAGGTTGGGATGTGTTGGCAGTTGGTAGGTTGGGATGTGTTGGCAGTTGGTAGGTTGGGATGTGTTGGCAGTTGGTAGGTTGGGATGTGTTGGATGTGTTGGTAGAGTCCATTATCTCGCAGTGTTGGCAGTTGTGTAGAGTTGGCAGGCAACAACTCAAATCCTGAAAAAGAGAAGAATAAAAATAATTAAAAATCGTTTAGAATATTCGACTACGAAATAGTTAATAGTACCGGTTCTAAATATTAGTAATAAGAACTATTAATAACTAAAATACGCGATTGAGAAAAATTAACAGAAGTACGGATCTTTAAAATTAATTAAATAAACACATTAATAAACTGAAGTATTTACAAACTGCAGGATATGTTGACAGTACAAAGAACCGAGTTGCATATAAATGTCTCTGCTGAACTGGGTTGTATAGAAAACAGTAGCGCGCGCGTTGGTCCTATGGCTGGCTGGCTGCCTGAGTCGCCCAAAAACGCCTATAACGCCCGAAATTACCACGCCCAAAATAACGCTACAGCATTCTAACCTACACCAATGGATTTACCGCCTCATTTTAGACTTTCTTTATACTTTTTTCTTTGCTGGACTTGTGTCAGATTCTCCAAATTCGCTTTCCCTGAGCCAAGAATCGAAATTTTCAGTCACAAATTTGAAAGTCCAGTAACTATTGTAGTTTTTGAGTTACAAGGTTGAGACTTTGACAATAGGTAGTTCGATTTATTTCTAGAAATGACTTTTTTCAGATTTTTAAATGTTTGTATTTAAAGAAAGTTACGAATAAATTAGTGCCGCTTTATTCATAAAACGTCAATTATAATTAATGTGGTTGAAATTAGTGGTTTATTCACACTTATATGAACTCAATTATATATTCCGTTCCATATAAACACTTACAAATTAGTGTCAATAGAATAATAACCGAGTAATGTAGATATTGAAGGACTTGTGATCCCAGTGCTCTGGCCCAAGACCAGCCCAATAACTTCCCAAAACGCCCGAATTTACTACGCCCAAAATTAACGCTACACCTTTCTAACCTACACCAATCGATTTACCACATAATTTTAAGCTTCCTTCTCTACATTTCAATTTGCTGGACTTGTGTCAGGTTCTCCAAATTCGCCTTCCCTGAGCCAAGAATCGAAATTTTCAGTCACCAATTTGAAAGTCCATTTGTAACTTAGTACCGGTAATTGGTAACATTATTTTGTATTTACGCAATGTGCTACATATTTATACATTCTGTCTCAGATTAATCCATAACAAACGAAAAACGTAGTATAAAAGATGAATGTAGTATTAAGGGGAGGTTTTTTAGTTGATTCCCTAGACTTCCATCAAGCTTAAAATTACTCCCCCTAGACCCCCTTTCAAGATAAATTTGTAAATTTTTCGGTAGAAAAATGTCCCGGCCAAAGGCCGCTACCCATTAAATTACAGGCTCGCTATCGCTCGCCAGGAAAAAATCGACACCTAAATGTCACGAATGGTCTTAAAATTTACAGAAATGGGGCGAGGGATCTTAAAATCGCCAAACTAATGGAACGAACGTCTTAAAATCTCAAAAGCAATGGGGCTAAACATGAGGGAGAAAGGGGTCCAGAAAATAATCCCTATGTGGAAATCTCCCCTTAAGTTAACGTGTGTGCTGATCTATTTATCAAAGCTGCGTAAGTTAAGAGGGTTGAGATAGTCTTTGACCTCAATAATTGCCACAGGTCCTTCCTAAGCTGTATAAAATCGTCCAATGATAGCCAGAAAAACTGCTAAAATGCGTCATATTCTTCAAAGGGTTAAGGGGGGTGACCTGCCTTTTTTTTTATCTCCTTTTCTCTCTTTCTCTGGCTTGTATCCATTCGGCCAACTATTTTAAAACGTTTATCCCCATCTAGGTGTCGATTTCTTCCTGGCGAGCGATAGCGAGCCAGCATTATATTAAGAAATCCGGCTTCGCCGGAGACATTTTTCTATCGAAAAATGTACAAATTTAGCCTGCTGTCAAAAACATTTAAGAAATATGCTGGCTCGCTACCGCTCGCCAGTAAATAAAATTGACACCTGGATGGGGATAAACGTCTTAAAACAGCAGGCTGAATGGGGCCAAATGGATACAAGCCAGAGACAGAGAGAAAAGGAGAGAACAAAAACAGGTCACCCCCCTTAGCCTTATACCAAGGGATCAATAACTTACCTTGGGTTAGTTGTGGTAGTGGTGGTCGTAGTGGTAGATATCGTACTAATGGTAGTTGTGGTCGTGATGTTCTGCTGGTAGTTGTGATGGTTGTGGTAGTGATGGTTGTGGTAGTGGTGGTAGAGATCGTACAAGTGGTAGTGGTGGTGGTAGTTGGGGTCGAGATGTTCTGCTGATAGTTGTGGTAGAGATGGTGGTGGTGGTGGTTGCGGTAGAGATGATTCTGATTATGATAATGGTGGTGACAGTTGTGGTAGAGATGTTCCGGGGGCAGTTTTGGTAGTGGTGGTAGTTGTAGTAGAAATGGTACTGGTGGTAGTAGTTGTGGTAGAGATATTTAACTAATTTGATTTTTGTTTTCCTCTTAACTGTAGTGGTAATATCCATGATATTAATGGTGGTAGTCGCCGAGGTAGTAGAAGTAGTGGTGGTAGTTGTGGTAGTGGTGATGGTTGTAGCTAGTAGTAGCTGTGGTGGTAGTAGTAGTGGTGGTGGTAGACATAGTTGTGGTAGCCGTGGTGGAAATAGTAGTGGTAGTTATAGTGGTAACCATTGTGGTGGTGGTAGTAGTTGTGGTGGTTATAATGGTACTGGAGGTAATTGTGGTAGCCGTAGTGATATTAATGGGGGTGGTAGTAGTAGTAGTGATGGTAGTCGTGGTAACTGTGGTGGTAGTCGTGGTGGTGGGGTGTTGGTAGTTGTGGTACCCGTGGTAGAATCGTGGTACCCATGGTTGTAGCCGTAATGTTGGTGGTCTCCATATCACACTGTCCCCTGCATCTTCCTCCGTCACACCAACCACCCACATGTCCTCCCTCAATGCATCCATCAACCTCCTCTTTGGCTTTCCTCTTTTAGTTTTGCCTGGTAGCTCCATCCCAAGCATCCTTCTCACGACATACTCCACATCCCTCCTCTGCACATGTCCAAACCACCTCACGGCTCAATCTCGCCTCTCTCGCTTTGTCCCCGAGCCGTCATATATGCGTTGTCCCTCTAATATACTCATTTAAAATTGTGTCCATCCTTCTCACTCCCAAAGAAAATCCCAGCATCTTCAACTCTACTATCTCCATCTCTGCCTTCCGTCTTGTTGCCAATGCCACCGTCTCCATACCGTACAACATAGCTGGTCTCACTACTGGCTTGCATACTTTCGCTTTCACTTTTGCAGAAACCCTTCTATAGCAGATCACTCCTGTCACCCTTATCAACCCACTCCACCCTGCCTGCATCGTAGTGTTTGTGGTATGGTAGTAATGGTAGCAGTCATGGTATCGGTGTTGGTAGTAGTCATGGTAGCTGTGGTTGTAGTCGTGGTGGTAGCGGTGTTAGCAGTATTCGTAGTAGTAGTTGTGGTGGTAGTCGTGGTGGTAGCGGTGTTGCCGTGTTGGCAGTAGCCGTGGTAGTAGTAATGGTAGCCGTGGTAGTAGTTGTGGTGGTAGTATTCGTGGTAGTAGTGGTGGTAGTTGTGGTAGTAGCTGTGTTGGCAGTAGTCGTAGTGGTGGTGGCAACGTTGGCAGTTAATAGGTAAGTACCAAAACCCTCACATTCTGGAAGGAAAAAATTAAATCATTAGTAAAATAGTCAGATTTCTAATAAATTAAACATTCATTAAGGGAGATGGATACTTTTTTGGTATTTTGTTCATGTATTTATTATTGTTTTAGTTTCCTCCCTAGACTTAAAAACACAACCCCAGGATCCCCCTTCAAGATATTGTACATTTTTCGGTAGATAAATGTCCCGGCCAAAGGCCGATACCTCTTCAATTAAAGGCTCGCTATCGCTCGCCAGGAAAAAATTGACACCTAAATGACACGAAAAAGTCTTAATATTGACAAATAAATGGGTTCAAAGGTCTTAAAATCACCAAACTAATAGGCCGAACTTCTTATAATCCGAAAACAAAGGGGGCTAACATGAGGAAGAAGGGGGACCAGAAAAACGACCCATCTCCCCTTAGGAGTGTATAGCTATAGGGTGATAAAGTCTACGGCCCCAACACATACCCAGTCATTGTCGGTGGTAAAGGCGGAGTCACACGAGCCCTTTTTCGAGCATTTTTTACGGGCAATTATGGTCCGGAAGCTTAAAGAAATACACTTTATCAGAATTCATCCGTCTAACATAATCTACCTTCAGTGTAGTTACCGATATAAGTGCGAAAAAGTCCAGAAATTATAAGAAAAACAAACTTGCTCATTGAAAATTGACGGAAAAAACGCTCGTGTGACAGCGGCTTAATTATAGTTTTTTAGTATTCCTAGCCAGTCCATATGGTAACGTGAAATGCCCTAGCTTCGGACGGGGGCTATACTTCGGACACTTCTGGATAAAAGTACAGTTATGGAAAAATGACTATGCATTATGGAAGAACACCTATACATACTTGTTTTTTCATAACACCATGTATTTATGGAACGTATGGAAAGCGAGAGAATGACTAAGAGGGTGTACGAGAGCGAGGTGGAGGGACAGAGAGGGAGAGTAGACCGAATGAGAGGTGGAAGGATGGAGTGAGGAAGTACATGAACGAAGGCGGTGCTGGTTGGGGGGAGGGGCGTCGAATGACTTGGGACAGAGGTGCATGAGGGCGGTTCGTTCGTGGCTACCCCTTCGGGGATCACGGCGTCAGGCAATAGATAGATGTATTTATCCCATAACTGTGGTTCATTGTATAGTTTTGGTAGAGTGTTCTTAGTTATCTCCCCGTCCGAAGCTACAGTACGTCATCTTACCGCGGTACCTTATTATAAGTATTTTTTTCCAGCTGAGAGTAAATTGTCATGTTTCTACCTTTGTAACTGAACTATAAGGTGGATTTTGTAGCGAAATATGATGTTAATTATGAAAACTTGGCATTAATACGACACACAGCCATAGTAGTTTCATATATTTCCATTAAGTATCGAGAAATCAGCTAAGAAGAGATTTAATTTATGATTAGCCGGAAAAAATAGAGTTAACCTCTATAACTCACAAACGACTAGAGTAAGCAAGATAATATTTCTACCATTTGGTAAGGGTCAGCCAGGCAATAGGTGTGGAAATTTACAGCTCATTTGCTCTAGCCCTTTTTGAGTTACAGAGGTTCGAGTTCACGATTTCTGGAGTACCTATTTGGAACAGGGTTATATTTTTTCATAGCAGATTATAACAGTGCTCTCATTACAATTACAACGATGATTGTAATATATTACAGAATTACAGAAACTTCATAGTGTGTAGCCTATTAAGTACCGTATCATGGCAGGGAGGGTGGAGGGATGGATGTAGTGGGAGGGAGGGTGAGGGATAGGTGTAGTGGGAGGGAGGGAGGGAGGGAGGGAGGGATGGATGTAGAGGGAGGGATGGGTGTAGTGGGAGGGAGGGAGGACAGAGTAGTGAATGCAGTAGGAAGGGAGGAGAATGAATGCAGTGGGGAGGAAAGGGTGAATGCAGTGGGGAGGAAGGGGTGAATGCAGTGGGGAGGAAGGGGGTGAATGTAGTGGGGAACGGGGGTGAATGCAGTGGGGAGGGAGGAAGGACTGGGGATAAATGCAGTGGGGATGGAGGGAGGAAGGGGTGAATGCAGTGGGGTGGGAGAGAGGAGAATGAATGCAGTGGGGAAGGTGTGAATGCAGTGGGGAGGGAGGGAGGGGGTGAATGCAGTGGGGAGGGAGGGAGGAAGGGGTGAATGCAGTGGGGAGGGAGAGAGGAGAATGAATGCAGTGGGGAGGGTGTGAATGCAGTGGGGAGGAAGGGGGGTGAATGCAGTGGGGAGGGAGGGAGGAAGGGGTGAATGCAGTGGGGAGGGAGGGAGGAAGGGGTGAATGCAGTGGGGAGGGAGGGAGGAAGGAGTGAATGTAGTGGGGAGGGAGGGAGGAAGGGGTGAATGCAGTGAGGAGGGAGGGAGGAAGGGGCTGAATGCAGTGGGGAGGGAGGGAGGAAGGGGAATGAATGTAGTGGGGAGGGAGGGAGGGGGTGAATGCAGTGGGGAGGGAGGGAGGGGAGTGAATGCAGTGGGGAGGAAGGGAGGGGAGTGAATGCAGTGGGGAGGAAGGGGTGAATGCAGTGGGGAGGGAGGGAGGGGAGTGAATGTAGAAGGGAGGGGAGTGAATGTAGTGGGGAGGAAGGGTGAATGTAGTGGGGAGGAAGAGGTGAATGCAGTGGGGAGGGAGGGAGGAAGGAGTGAATGCAGTAGGGAGGGATGGAGGAAGGGGAGTGAATGCAGTAGGGAGGGAGGGAGGAAGGGGAGTGAATGCAGTGGGGAGGGAGGGAGGAACGGGAGTGAATGCAGTGGGGAGGAAGGGGAGTGAATGCAGTGGGGAGGGAAGGAGGGGTGAATGCAGTGGAGAGGGAAGGAGGGGTGAATGCAGTGGGGAGGGAGGGTCGAGGAAGGGGTGAATGCAGAGGGGAGGGAGGGAGGGGAGTGAATGCAGTGGGGAGGGAGGGGTGAATGTAGTGGGGAGGGAGGGGTAAATGCAGTGGGGAGGAAGGGAGTGAATGCAGTGGGGAGGGAGAAGTGAAGGAGGGTAGGTAGGGCATGAATGGTGTGGTGAGGGAGGGAGGGACGTGGGTGGATTAAGATAATAAAGTATAGGGTATTGTAAGGGTATGACTATGGAAAGTAAGTCACTCCGGCCCACATATCTTCCGGCTCTAGTCACTCCGGCCCCTAGTTATAACCGGCCCTAATTACTTAGGTCAAAATTATCAAAGCTCGCGCTTTTCTATAGACTGGCGCATTAGCAAACTAACTAACTATCTATCTATCTATCTATCTATCTATCTATCTATCTATCTATCTATCTATCTATCTATCTATCTATCTATCAATCTGTGGCTTCCGTGGACCCTTTCTCGTTGTTTAGGCGGGGAGTCTGGGAAGCTCACCAGGTGAAATAGTAGGCTCTGGTCAGAAGCAACATCTATATATCTCTACTTTTGGTTTTGAAGCACCAAATAGTTTGAAGATACTTCAGAGCAACACCTCGTATACTATTGCATTTTGACCATGGCTGTCTTTGTGTGTGACAGACTGACAATGTGTGTGGTGGTGGGGGAGGAGTCTGTTGCTAGGGCCATGTGAGGGTTGCTATAGGGACATGTTGGTTGGTTGCTAGAACTGCGTGGTAATAATAATAGTTCTTAAAGCTAGCGCATGCTAAGCCAGCTAAGGATAGCCCAATAAGGCCGATTAGGCGTATTTCCATTGGGGTCCTGTACTACTATCCCATCCCCTTGCTCATGAGGGATGGTAACGACTCAGTGCTTGTGAAAAATCTTTAATGCGCCGAGCGTTGGCGCGATCCCGGGCCCAAGGTTAAGAGATACAACGTTGTATCTCTTAACCTTGCCCGGGCCTTCTGGGTGGAAGTCCGAGACGCTAGTCGCTACACCAAGCGGTAGACCTGCGCGATGTATGTGGTCAGGTCAGGTGAAGGTATTACCGTATTGAGGGATAAGCCTTGACAACGGCACCTCACATCTCCATGCTACATGCTCGGTTATGGCCTTGGCCATGCTCGGGGCCTTGGGGCTGTTCGGCCAGGCAGCTTGGGGAACGGACATGTTGGGTTGGTTGCTAGGGCTACGTGGTAGACACTGTATACCCATGCCGTTGCTAGGGACATATTTGGGTTGCTAGGACTGCGTGGGAGATCTGCGCGCTGTATGTGTGGTGTGGGGAGGAGCTTATGTGTTGGTTATTTTGTCACCGATCTGGTCCGAGATGCCCCCATGCCGTGCCGTCCTCTTCCCTTGGGAGGAGCAGTAGACCGCCTGTTTCAAGGGGTGTCTGGAGGGTGAACCCCCCCCCCCACACCTCAACTAATTATGTACCCCACGGCAAACGGTTATTGCTAAATAAGAGCTTATTTTTGCCTTTATCCTCTTTAACGCCACATTATCCCTGTTCTCCATAGCCCTCCCCACTAGTGGGGGCCGTGTTTAGCCGACAGATGTTGGATAATGGGTAAATACTAATTCCCTGCAGTCTTGGCTATAAAACAACACTAGATCAAAGAAAACGTGAAAACAATAAAAATATATATAGATGCTAAAACTCTTGGGTATCACACGGCAAAAATTTACCGAAAATAATTTCACCCTTACTGGTGTGGGTTTACTTAGTATGATATATGTACATACATGGTGTACAGAACAAAACTTACCCCTACAGGCTAAAGTGTATGTGTGTGAGAGGGAGAGAAAGAGAGCTAGAGCGAGGGCAAGGAAAGAGAGAGAGAGAGAGAGAGAGAGCGAGGGCGAGGAAAGAGAGAGAGAGAGGGCGAGGAAAGAGAGAGCGCGAGGGCAAGGAAAGAGAGAGAGAGAGAGAGAGAGAGCGAGGGCGAGGAAAGAGAGAGAGAGAGGGCGAGGAAAGAGAGAGAGAGAGAGGGCGAGGAAAGAGAGAGAGAGAGTGAGCGGGTAAAGATAGAGTGAACGAGGAAAGATAGAGCGAGAGCGAGGAAAGAGCTGGCAAGAGAGAGAGAGCGCGAGGGCAAGAGAGAGAGCGAGTGCGCGAGGGCAAGAGAGAGAGCGAGGGCAAGAGAGAGCGGGGGCAAGAGAGAGAGAGAGCGAGGGCAAGAGAGAAAGAGAGCGAGGGCAAGAGAGAAAGAGAGCGAGGGCAAGAGAGAGTGAGGGAAAGAGAGAGTGAGGGCAAGAGAGAGAGAACAAGGGCAAGAGAGAGAGAACGAGGGCAAGAGAGAGAGAACGAGGGCAAGAGAGAGAGAGAGCGAGGGCAAGAGAGAACGAGGGCGAGAGAGAGCGAGGGCAAGAGAGAGAGCGAGGGCAAGAGAGAGAGAGAGAGCGAGGGCAAGAGAGAGAGAGAGAGCGAGGGCAAGAGAGAGAGAGAGAGCGAGGGCAAGAGAGAGAGAGAGAGAGAGAGAGAGAGCGAGGGCGAGAGAGAGAGAGAGCGAGGGCAAGAGAGAGAGAGCGAGGGCAAGAGAGAGAGAGCGAGGGCAAGAGAGAGAGAGCGAGGGCAAGAGAGAGAGAGCGAGGGCAAGAGAGAGCGAGGGCAAGAGAGAGAGAGAGAGAGCGAGGGCAAGAGAGAGAGAGAGCGAGGGCAAGAGAGAGAGAGAGAGAGCGAGGGCAAGAGAGAGAGAGAGAGCGAGGGCAAGAGAGAGAGAGCGAGGGCAAGAGAAAAAGAGCGAGGGCAAGAGAGAGCGAGCGAGGGCAAGAGAGAGCGAGCGAGGGCAAGAGAGAGCGAGGGAGGGCAAGAGAGAGCGAGGGAGGGCAAGAGAGAGAGGGAGGGCAAGAGAGAGAGAGGGAGGGCAAGAGAGAGAGGGAGGGCAAGAGAGGGAGGACAAGAGAGAGAGAGAGAGAGAGAGAGAGAGAGAGAGAGAGAGAGAGAGAGAGAGAGAGAGAGATAGATAGATAGATAGATAGAAAGAGAGAGAGAAAGAAAGAAAGAGAGAAAGAAAGAGACAGAGAGAAAGAAAGAGACAGAGAGAAAGAAAGAGACAGAGAGAAATAAAGAGAGAGAAAAAAAAGCGGGGGGGGGGGGGGGGCCGACTGTGTGTGTGAGAGAGAGAAATGGGGAGAGTATGCCGGATCACCTTATAGGACAGCATCAAAATCATTGGAGCACTAATCTAATCAAACAAATGATAGTTTTACAATTTATATTACAAAATAAATATACTATATGGAGAAAGAGTGGTGATCGTGGGGACGCGAGGGAAATTGGTAGGGAGTCGGGGGTAGAGAGGGTGGAAGGTTGGGTGAAGGAGCCCGGGGGGGGGGGGGGGGGGGGGGGGGGGGAGGGGGGCGCGGGGGGCGAGGAGAGGGGGGGGGGGCAGATGACAGAGGTTGAGAAGAAGAGAGGAGGAAGAGAAGAGAAGGAGAAGAAGAGGAGGAGGAGAAAGGAGACGAAAGAGGATTGGAGAGGATGGGGAGGAAAGGGGAGGAAAGGAGAGGAATGAGGGAGGGAGGGGGGGGCGAGCAGGGAGAGGATTTGGCAAGAAAGTGGGAGAGGGAGCGGAAGAGGGGGGGGGGGGGTCAACAGCGATGTCACCTTGTTTGCTAGTTTGTACCTTTAATTATGAGTTAATGACCCCCTCTATAATTCCACACCACAAGAACGCTATGTACACACACCAAATAGGTTTTGTTATTACCTAAATGTCCTGAAGGTCAACGATATTCCCGTAATTACCAGTTGTTAGGATATTATGCAGACGACATAGCATACACGAACCAGCTCAGTCTTAAGTCCACAGTTTCCTTACATTACTCTTATAAATTACATGTATGACCACCTGTACATTAATAGAACATCAATAAGCATGTCATATATACACGAAAAATCCCCATACACACCTTATATACGATCAAATTAGAAGAGCCAACGCCGCAACGTCCTTCTCCTACCAGTCGACTGTCAGCACTGAAAAATGACGTCACATTCAAACTCGCCCTTCCCTACAATCCACGAGTCCAGTTCGAATTGTATTATAGTTAATTAACCAACTTCCGTATTACCTTCAGGCATAGGATGTTCACAGCACATAGTCTAATTCATGCTAGGTATTTGGAATTTGTTGCTAGCTGCATATAGGACTTGTGATGCAGGGATATTTACTTTATAAACTGAAACACTGGCATTGATCCACCTCGCCGTAAAACAGATGACGTGAGACATCTGTGAGAGTCAAATTATATGTAAAAAACAATGTACAGTTGCCCATATGAACTTCGTGATTTTAAGTATGGAAGGAATTAGTACGGTACGATTAAATTAGCAACGTATTTTCTTGTGTAGTACTTCATTAAGGGGAGATTTCCACTAGAGTTTTTTTTCTGGACCCCTTTCTCCCTCATGTTTAGCCCCATTGCTTTTGAGATTTTAAGGCGTTCGCCCTAGTAGTTTGGACATTTTAAGACATTTTGCCCCATTTCTGTCAATTTTAAGACCTTTCGTGCCATTTAGGTGTCGATTTTTTCCTGGCGAGCGATAGCGAGCCTGTAGTTTAAGAGCAACCGGCCTCCGGCCGGGACATTTTTCTACCGAAAAATGTACAAATTTATCTTGAAAGGGGGTCTAGGGGGTGTAATTTTAAGCTTGATGAAAACGTAGGGAACAAACTAAATACCTCCCCTTAATTCCTTCAGTATTTGAGAACGCATGCATATATTAGTGTGGCTCTTACTATAGTCCGTTCATTCTAGGTTGGGCAGAAATAGTAACCCCTAACTTGGCTAGGGAATATGTGTATACAGTATATTGACGGCTCATTTGCTCTAGCCTCTTTGAGTTACAGAGGTTAGAGGTTACCATTTCTGCCCAACCTAGAATGAACGGACTATAGGAGATTTTGGTCAGTTTAGGAATAAGTTGTGGGAGTTAGAAGGCTAATTGGGATAGTCTTTAATTTGATTACCATAAATATTTTCTAAACTGCAAACAATTGTATAATGGTAGTCAGAATATAATTAAGAAATGTGTCCTGATACTGAGAGGGTTAATATGATCAGTTAACCCCTTCAGCACCACGACGCCTCTTTAACTTGGAGTCGGCCTAAAATTAGACTATTTTATGCAGTTTAAGAAGGACTTGTGTTATGCAGAGGACTTATCAATATCGTATTTACCCCTAGGAGTCCTACAGGTAGAATATAAGCTAAAGAAAGTCGTGTACTGGTACCAGAAAACTATGAATATTACGTCATGGTGCAGAAGGGGTTAATGGGTTTATAGCAAATTATTCTTGTAAGTTAACCCTCTGAAGATTATGGTGCATTCTGACAGTTTATTCTGGTTGTCATTAAACGACTGTATACAGCTTAGGAAGGATCTGTGGCAGTTATAAGGGTAAAGACAAGCTCCGTTGGCCGTTTTTCTGGTCCCCCTTCTTCCTCATGTTTAGCCCCATTAGTTTTCAGATGATAAGACGTTCGGCCCATTAGTTTGGCGATTTGGAGAGCTTTCGACCCATTTGAGTGTCAATATTAAGACTTTTTCATGTCATTTAGGTGTCGATTTTTACATGGCGAGCGATAGCGAGCCTGTATCTTAAGAGGAAACTGCCTTCGGCAGGAACAATTTTTTCTAACGAAAAATTTACAAATTTATCTTGAAGGAGGGTCTAGGGGGGGTATTTATTTTAGCTTGATGGAGATCTAGGGAGGAAACTAATATGACAATAAAAAGATACATAAATGATCAAATACTGTATAATACACGGCCATCCCCCCTTAACCCACTGATTTCCATATAGCAGCACATTTTCACGAGACAACTGACTTGAGTACACCCAGGTCGATCTAGGCCTACCCAGCCCTGCTAGGTCCCCAGGGCTGGCTTTACCTAGGTACGGTTGGCAAAGTTGTATTGTTCACATGTGTGGGGAGGATCCTCTCACACCACACTCCTAGACAAAGTACAAAGGAAAGCCTTTCGTATCATTAACTCCCGTCCACTCACCAACTCTCTGCGATCTCGATCTCTCTCTTCGCCGCAGTGTTGCATCTCTCTCGCTATTCTATCGCTGCTACAATAATCAGTGTTCCTCAGAGCTCTCTCAGTGTATACCACCTCCCTTACGTACGGTACCCGTCTTGCAACAAAATCCCACCCAAGAGTAAAACGTTATTCTCAGTCTTTCTTCTATTCAACAACTGAGCTTTCCTTCTTCCTGTGATTTATATTGCTTCAAACTCCGTGTGTCCAGGTATTTTGGCTCGAACGTCCCTTGATTTTGGCCCTGTCACTCTTTCAACTCTGGGGGAGGCACTCGCCACAGGCAGTTCTGCCTTTTGTCTCCCTCACATAGAAAAAACAATGTCATGTCTCCGCTGTCATTACGCTTTGCTCGCTGTATATATTATTATATTAATGTCTGTCAGATGTTGAATAGGGTCTGTAAAGATAGGAACATGTTTGTATATCTCACTCGAAACGATGAATTGATGCTTAGATAGCGCTGATACCAATTATATATTGATCGACATGGTACAAGGTTTATAGGTACTATACTATAAATGTATCTATGGACCTTGCCCAGGTACAATCGGCCAAATAAGTGATGTCTCGGCACCAAGTATATTTTGATTAATAATTGGCATCAGCAATGTCTAAAACTGTATTTATTCGTATTGAGTGAAATATACAAACATGTTCCTACTCATACCCACCCTATTCAACATCTGACAGACATTAATATAGCATACAGCGAGCCAAACGTAATGACAGCTGAGCAATGACTTATTAGCGCGACCGTACACCCAGTCCTGGATGACGTCATTGGCTCGCGAAAACAGCCACACGAGCACGAGCCTCTGGGCCACGGTCGACCCAGGTACACCCTAGGCCCAGGGTCCAGAGAATATAGTTCCTTAAAGGGAGATGGGCTATTTTTTCTGGCCCCCTTCTCTCTCGTGTTTAGCCCCATTGCTTTTGAGGTTTTAAGACGTTCGGCCCATTAGTTTGGCGATTTTAACACCTTTCACCCCATTTCGTTGTCAATTTTAAGACCTTTCGTGCCATTTAGATATCGACTTTTTCCTGGCGAGCGATAGCAAGCCTGCAATTTGAACAGCAAACGGCCTTTGGCCGTAAACAAATTCTACCGAAAAATGTACAAATTTATCTTGAAGGGGGTCTAGGGGGTGTGTTTCTAAGTTTGATGGAGGTCTAGCGAACAAAGTAAGAAATAAAGCAATACACGAATTAATAGACCAAAAAAAAAAAAAATGGCCCATCTCCCCTTAAAGGATTCTCTGCATCCTGCCTAGGGCCGAGGCCAACAATACCTACGATACCGGGAATGGACTCGGGAAAATGGACAGGCCTGGGTTGGCCTTGGGTTTACGGTGGCGCTAAGAAGTCATGTCTCAGCTGTCATTACGTTTGGCTCTCTCTGTGCTATATTAATGCCTGTCAGATGTTGAATAGGGTAAGTAAGTGTAGGAACATCTTTGTATAATATTATCTCACCCTTAACGAATAAAGACACTCTTAGACGTTGCTGATACCAATTATGCATCAAAACATACTTGGTGCCGAGACATGACTTATTAGCGCCACTGTACAATCGCGCTAATAAGTGATGTCTCGGCACCATTTATTTTTTGATCAATAATTGGTATCATCAATATCTAAGCTTCATTTCTTCATATCGAGTGAAATATACAAACCTGTTCCTACACTTACCCACCCTATTCAACATCTGACAGACATTAATACAGCACAGAGCAAGCCAAACGTAATGACAGCTGGGACATGACTTATTAGCGCCACTGTACCCAAGCTCGTTCGTGCTGTCTACGAGTTCATATTGGACAACGAGTTTTGTCTTGGAACTTTTATTAGTCTGACGGAAGCTTGGCCCGGTGTGTTTGTTAGCCTTATGGGGGGGCGGGGGGGTATCTATAGTGCTAAATAATATCAATAGTTAATCAAGAGCTTTGATAAACTCTACCCTGGAACATAGTAACACACACACCCACACACATATATATATTGTTATGCCCTGTTTTTCTACAGGTTTAACTTGGGTAATGTGAGTTCTGAATGACTGGGTATATAAGGCTGCATGCACAATAAAAGGTATGAGGAATAGAGAACACAAAATAAACACACGGTAACACGACACAAGTTCACGTTTATTGAAGTAAATAAATAAAGAGCATAGAAAGATAGTTATTTTCGCACAAAACAAATAATAGAAGGGAACTGCTAGCATTAGCGGATCTGGATGGAGCCTAGTCTCCCACTTCCAACGTTCAGGTATATTCTTCTGATCACGGGTTTAATTAGCAAGTTTTTATTTTACTGGAAGACCTCAATATATTCGTATAATTCAATGTCACTGATTTGACCTCTTGCTGGCTGGTCGCGTGCCCAAGTAGCAACTCCCAGTTAGGATTAGACACGCGTATATTGTAGAACACGGAATCTCTAGTAACCTCATGGGGGTACTGAACTAAGTTTTATATTCTTATGGCAGAAATACGTAGAACACAAATCAGTGGGCGAACGTTAGATATCACTAGAGTTTTAATATCTGAATAAGGTAATTACGAGAGTCAAGGTCGCCTGTTAATTAAAGAGCACTGATCGCTTAGTACGTCCCAAATGGAATGGTTAAATATGAATTACACTGGGCAAGGTCTTAGCCACTTTATAGAAAGTTAATAAGTGAGTATCAAGCTAGTACTATAACACTTAGTACTAGCAACATGAATCTTGAATAGTATGGGTAGATCTGGTCCTGGTTATCTTGTTTCTGGTGATGTTGGGGGCTAACGACTGGTTCCTCGGCCGTCCAGATGGTCCAAAATGTAGGAAGTTCTCAAGTCGGATCTCTTGACGATCGTTGCTGGCTACCACTTATATACCCACGAATTTGTGTGAAGGTTATAAGGTGCACGTTAGGACTTGTACATGGACAGATGCTTCTATCAGTCTTCTCTGCCACGGCGGAGTCTGCCGGATCTGGAATCTCTCAACTCCGGAACAACACAAGGGCAGAGCTAGAGGTAAACTGCAGGGTAGTGACCACTGGTTGGTGTCTAGCTTTCAACTGATTTGACTGGGGGCGGGAGTTAGATTTATAGGCTCGGTTCTGGACCCTGTAGACAGTAGGGATCTCGAGTCTTATGGACTTAATTGAGCTCTCAATAGATATGGGGACTAGGTAAGATGGTATTTACTGTTGTGGCACAGGGCTATAGGAAGCCTTTATATTTTCATATAACTGAGCCTTAGTAAGAGGTACTATTTTGGCTATACTGGAAGTATTTAGGGGAGGGAGACTGGATCTACTTTGCGAGGAGGATGGGGACAGCTGTGATAGGAGCGTCTCTCTTAGATTGTGCAATCTTCATTCTATGGTATAGCTGAGGTGCTAATTTAGTGACCAGAGCATGCAAGAAAGGTAAATGGTTTATTGTGAGTAAATAGAGGTTAGTAAAGGTGTTAGTCATGCATGGTTAGTTCATTGATAGGAAGAATTCCTGTGCTACCTGGCAATGACTCGAAAGTCAAAACAGGGGTCAGGTATACCTCCGCGGGGGTGGGGGTCTCCCTCCTCGGATGGGCAAAAAGGGGGAGCTGGGCGCCCTCTCTCTGTGATAGTTGTCCGGCGGCTGTGGCTAGGGGCTTGCCATATCACCAGTGTTTGTAATAACCCTCTGTGTATGAGACAGATGTGGGTGTCCTTAATACCAAAACCGAAGGTGCCTTAGCTAGCTGGTTTTACTCGGCTGGTTGTTAATTGTAGGGTTTGCTGGATGTGGTGGAGACTGGGTTGCTAACTCTGCCACATTTATCTGGAAGTATGGCAATAGAAGTTAGTTACTGGCGGGGCGGCTAGCCTCGCACCGACGACCATTGGGTGCAGGGTTGTGAATGGGTTGTAAGAGAATAGATGGCATGCAAGGGGCTAGTAAAGTTCTAATGTTGTTCTGGCCTACTAAGTGAAGGTAGGCTGGATAGGAGTATATATATAAAAGGTTGGAGATCGTTAGCAACGGACAATTCAAGGATCTTCAAGAGGTATGAGAGAGAGGCTAGGTCGGACAAGAGTCGAGAAGCGCGGGTGTCTTAATGAGAGGGGGGGGGAGAGTTCAAGGGCTACAGGGAAATTTTGCCCCTAAGGTCCCTGGGCGTGGGGGTGGCATTAGGCTACAATTGATATGGAAGTTTGAAAAGGCAGTAGAATACGTTAGCCAAATGCTACCGGGGAATGCAACTATGGGGTGGTATAGGAGTCTGGAAAAGATAGAGTTATGTGATCAGTCCGAGGGTTATGGATACTATTAGTTGGCCCTGGGAACTGCGTTTTCTATTAAATATAAATACCAACAACAGCGGCAGTTCGTAGGGGTACTTAGTTATTGTTTCGGGGTACTTATGACAGATACTGGTAACCAGGTTATCTTATACAATCTCTGGTTGGGGTAAGAGGTGTAAGACACGAAGTAAATTGGCGTAGTGTGGACTGTGGATACGAAGGAGGCAAGGGGAAGACGTATGACAATTGTGGAAAGTAAATGGAAAAAAGGTGAACACAATGGCGGATAAAAATACTTAACCTAAGGATTGCATACATCGATGAACGATGACATTATAGTCGTCGTCCTAATAAGGTGATGAAACCTGGTTGATCTGTACTTGGCACAATACGACACAAGGACAGTGCCGCTATGTCGCATCAATGCTGGTGGCAGTTAATATTATAGACTTAGTTACTAGAGGAACAATGCAAGGGGCGACTGAGCACGGGTTACATATATCTATACTCGTCATGGAAAATGATATACGAGGTCTAGGGACAAGCGTGGGTGTTTTAACTTCTAAGATATATAACATCTACTTCTCGGATGTAAGAACATACATAGATATAATTATGGCTGTCTGATGTGTTGGCATTGGCTCAACGTCGGGACAGGGCATGGGTGTTTTTAATATGAATGTATATTCCTGTTCATCATCTTTGTAGCAAGGACAGTGCCGCTATGTCGTATCAATGCTGGTGGCAGTTAATATTATAGACTTAGTTACTAGAGGAACAATGCAAGGGGCGACTGAGCACGGGTTACATATATCTATACTCGTCATGGAAAATGATATACGAGGTCTAGGGACAAGCGTGGGTGTTTTAACTTCTAAGATATATAACATCTACTTCTCGGATGTAAGAACATACATAGATATAATTATGGCTGTCTGATGTGTTGGCATTGGCTCAACGTCGGGACAGGGCATGGGTGTTTTTAATATGAATGTATATTCCTGTTCATCATCTTTGTAGTTAGGAGTGTAGGACACGAGGGGGTTAGTGTACGTGAGGTGTGGAAAATGGTCAGTTTAGAAAAGGTAAATGGGTGCGTCCTGGAGCTGTTTAGCCCTGCGGGCTTGGGCCTGTCTGAAATGGCTGGCTCGGTCAGCTGGTCCTTTCGTTCTGTGGACCTTTCTTCCGGGTGTTTCTGTGTGGTGTTCGCTCGTGGCTTCTGTGGTGGGCTTCTTGTTCTGGGGCATTTTATATATATATATATATATATATATATATATATATATATATATATATATATATTATATTCATGTTCTGCCTCTGTATCCTTTAGAACATCCAAACGGTTGCTGTTGTTGTTCCCCAGGCTGTCTGACCGAACAGCCCCAAGGTCCCGAGCAAGGCCAAGGCCATAACCGAGCACCCCCACAAAACTCTCCCTGCTTTACCACTAAGAATGTCCAGGTGAATGGGAGCCAAAGCACCCCTCAACTTTCCCTTCATAATTGTTAAGGGGCACAGGGCCATGGGTGCCTGGTGGGGCTTCGGTGTCCCGGGCGTTTCTGCACCATCCAAAAGATAAAAGCTATAGTTTGTTTAACCTTTGAATCTTGAAGACCTTTCCTAATATGAATAAAATTGTAATGCTATACCATGTTCCAAATTGGTAGGCCAGAACTTGTGAACTCTAACCTCGGTAACTCAAAAAGGGCTAGAGCAAATGGGCTGTTCATTTCCCTACCTGACCTTTCCCAAATGGTAGAAATAATAGGTCGATTACTCTAGTCGTTTGTGAGTTATAGAGGTTATTATTCAAGAGTTTGGCCTACTTATTTGGATAAGAATATAGTAATAATATAGAAGAAAGTGGAGACATAGTCAACAGAAAGGGTTAGAGTTATTAATCATTAGAATCAAGTTCCATCCAGCACGAGACCTCACTACTTGATTCAGCAGCTGATTCTGGGCGTGAAGAACAACACCCAGATCTGTCCTCGTCCAACTTTTGTAGTGGACCTTTGTTAACTGTGTCGTTAACAGGTGACAGGTTTTCACAGACATCAGTTTGGTTACCAATGAACTCAAGATGAGTTATAAACTCATTTAGAGTGGGGCGACTTTGGCGAACGTCATTCATAAGTGTAGATACAAGGAAATTTAATCCATTAGAACGAAGAGACGGACAGGTATCAAGTAATTTCTTAATCAGGTAGCCTACACTATAGATGTCCGTTGCAGATGTGGTGATGTGTTCGCCAAACAGTTCACAGGGATACCACTTATCCCCGTGAACATTTTCCTGGAGTGAGCCTTGAAGTACCGGAAAGGTCCTGGCGGTGTGGCAAGACCAAGATCAATTATAGACACATTGCTTGGCCCACCACTAATGTCAACGTCATCAACAATAATGTTTCCAAGGTGTAGGTCGTTATGAACAAACCCACATCCATGGAAATCCTTCAACCCCTCGGCCAACTTTATAAACAGTTTGATCCAGTACTGCACATCGCGGGGCATATCATCACTAGCTAGCACTTCCTTCAGAACCTTG